>QANT01000313.1:168613-232152 GCA_003254885.1 Purshia tridentata
AAAAAAAAAAAAAAAAAAAAAAAAAAAAAAAAAAAAAAAACACTTGACTAGCCAAGGGATAAAGAGCTGTCTCAATCAAAAGATTAATGATTGGTACTCTCCAGTCACCAAAGTAAATAAAAAGATTATACTATCCCCTATTTCAAAAATAATTAAATAAATAAAAACAAAGCATAAATAATGCCAATCCCACATTTTTTTGGGGTCTTGGACGCAGGATTACCCAGAACTCATATAAAAAACAAAAGCGACCCCAAACCCCAAAAATGAGGGTGGACAGTTGGGCCAAGAAATATGATGCAGCAAATATTCTATAGTAGAACTTCATATTCTATAGGAATATAAATATTCCCATTAATATTTGCTGCAATATGAGGTAAAAACAGTACAAAATATATTATATTTCTTTTCTCGGGTCTTGATGAACTGAGACTTTGCAGCACCCTTAATTCATTCAAACTATCATGATATGTACATTTTAACCACTTTTAAGAGAAAGTCATGAAGTTCATCCAAAATAAAAATAAACAAAAGCAGAGAAAGAATCATGTTTGTGCATGCAGTTTAGCCAAATTGCTAAATATCCAATGTATGTAGTACTACTTCTGGAAGGTATACTTACCATTCTAGAATGACATTAGAACTAGGAGGAGTTGGAGTATACAAAAATAAGCTATATTTGGACTACGTGTCTCATACTCCGCACATAAAATTTTTTAGATATGGAAATCAAATAAACAAGAATTAATTCCTAGAAATTCTAGTCTCGGTCAATGGGACAGAGAACACAGATGGATATATGGTCTGCAAATTAATGTATCCTATTCGATTCCTAGCTAGATTTCCTTTTTATTTTCTTCACTGCTGACGAGTATTTGCTTAATTTATACCTTGAAGAGAAAGAAGACAAGTGTGGAACACAGAACAGAGACGATAATTAACCTGATTGTCCTGTCAACCACCGTGCCGCTCAAGTAAGGTGGACCCGCCTTCTCTATGCAGACAAAGCTACGGTTGAGGCTCATTACCACATAATTTTCCTTTATAACATATATATCAAGCTTCTTCAACAACTTTATATATATCTTCTTCTTTTTCCTTTTTCTTGTCTTTAATTAGGTCTCTTCATCTTATATTATTATATCTATATTTAATTAAGAGAGGCATTATTCACATTCTCAGCTGTATTCATGTACTCATCTTATGTTATTAACGGCTAACTCAATCACCAAAACTATTCTTAAATTTTTATGTCTTATACAACTTCTAATTTTTGCTCCATTCCGTTTGTTTATTTGCAAAACTTGATGGGACAACCAAGAACCACCCAGAACTATCACTTTCGTAAATTAACTTGGTAAAGATGTGGTCAAAAACTGAATTGCATTTTTTGTTTTAGAAATAGAAGCTTAAATGGGAATTGAAGAAGAAACAATCGGGTGAAGTTAAAAAGTTGTACAATGCTTAAAAATGTAAAGGCAATTTTGACAATTAAGTTGGTAATATATATACATATTTGATCATGTGCAAACGTGCGGGCATGAAAACCTCTATTTATTTAATTAAAGTTAGATACTTTAATAGTTTTTAATTTATTTAATTTTTAACAAGCATGATATTTGAATATACATCAGATAGTTTGAATTATTAAAATATTATATAAAGTGAGTCTTATAAAAAATCTCTCAAATAATTTTATTTGAAGAATTCCTAAATAGAGTATGTACATAAAGATAATTTTTTTTAGCCAAAAAAAAAACCAGTCGTCGGTGACGACACAGCACCGAGTAACTGAAGCTGGTGGATGACGCCATATAACATTTGGTGTGATTATTAAATTATGACCATCTCACGCATTACGCGCGTGTTGAACTATCGCCAAATGCAGTATCACGTGGGCGGCCATCCATCCGTTGATGCAAAGAGAGACATCCATCGCACGGGTCGTGTCGGGGAGACGAGAAACGTTCTCAGAGACCTTCGGACTCTTCTTCCTCGCAAGTTTCAATGAGCAGTATTAGCACTCAATATAAAGCATAGACCCGAGTCCCGACCCACCACCTTGGCTACTGCTAGGTTAATTACCACAGACTCACAGAGACACACACACTCACGAAAAACCCAAAAGTGGTGGTGTCTTTGAATCAACGGCAGAGGGTGATGGAAGAGCTGATTGAGGGACGTGAGGTTCCAAGTCAACTTGGGAGGGTTCTTGATAGTGATATCAATTGTGGTGCTGGATCGCCTGCAGCTCTTGTTACCAAGATTTTGGGGTCATTCACAAATACTCTTTCCACCTTAAATGGGATTAATAATAATAAGTCTGATGATGATGAGGAGCTCATCATTTCTCAGATTCAAGCCAATAATATCACTACGTACTGCAACTGATGCAGCAGCAAATTCATCATCTTCGGATGCTCACCTACATAATACTACCTCAACGTTTAAGGATCGTAGAGATCCTCACAAGAGAAGGTAAAAAAATTACAGGATTCTTTTTATTTGTAGCAAAAGGAATCGCATTGATTGGGTAAGTCATCCTTCAATGGGGCCTAATGATCCGAACGGCCTAATTTCAGATAATCAATGAATAATTATTTCTAAAAGAATCAACAAAATTGAAATAAGTTTGATAATTTAATTATCATCATTTATATTTGTATTAAAATTGTTTGGGGATGACACCCCCGATGAGAGTCAATGGTCAACACCTATAGGCCACGTAGAGTCTTGTACTTGAAAGCAACCTCACGACCTCGGCCAGAGGCCCACCAAGGCAACTGTTTCGGATCGGATCGCATAGCTCGATCCGATCCGAACAGAGTACACCTATACACAGGAAAAGACCAAAGAGTTACCAACGTTTGGACCGGATTCTCTCTTCGGATCCAAGCGTCGACCATCCGAAGTATTCTTCTTCGACTAACGGCCTTTTGGGCACCATCTCTTCCTTTGTATGTTCGGATCAGCAGCCACTGTCTCTTCCGAGCCGAGCACTACTTGGAAGAACCAAATGCCCGCGCGGATCGACTACTTCTCGAAGTCTCATTCAGATCGGATCGATCATCTTCGACTCATCCTTTTCCGAGCTGAGCATAAACCCCAATAGCAGTTATTGCGCCTGACACACCGAATGTACCTTTATGCTTTGCATTTATGGCTTATTCGCTTTGCCTTACTTTCCATTTAATGCAAGTGACTTCCAGCCATTTGGTAGCCATCCCTCCTACATTAAATGAGAAGTCTGTCAGCCATTCCGCATGTTTTTCAAACTTAGCATCTGAACCCTATGATCTGCCATGATCACACCTACTAACCAGCAGAAATATCCTATACCCCTTTGCATATAAATAAAAGCATACTCACAAAGAAAAAGAACAAGAAAATTCTAAGAAAATGCTTGCCCAAGCTCTGAAGAAATCAACCCAGACACTTTTACCTCTTTTCCCTCATCTTCCTCCCAAGTTCTTGCTGTGTTCTTCATTTGCACTTGCATTTCCTTCCTTGCATCTCTCTGACTTTGCCATTGGAGTACCTTCGGCTGGTACCACACTAGTGCTTTCTTTCTGGTCAGCTTGCAGGAAAGAGTTCGAAACCAGCTAACTGACGTGCTCGGATCAACCTCTCAGCTCTTCAGCTTGCCACATCAGCAGAAGTCTTCATTTAAGTTGTTTGCAAGGGTCTGAGCAGATTTTTGCACCAACAAAAATGATTTTTGATTTAATTAGTTTATGTATATGGATGATCAAGTGACGACTTGAATCATTAATTATATATATTGAGAGTTTAACCCACATACAATTTCATCATTAATTTATTCTTATCAAAATAAAAATTCCTTTTAAGAAGCTCTTATATATAATTTGATTTATCTACTAGATACTTGCTACGATATATAGCTACAAGCTGCATAGGTTTATGTCATGTCATATATATACAAACAGAGAGAGATCGAGGAAGAGGATAATATTTCTGTTGCCCTAGCCTATCTATTGAATGACAAAATACTCCCATCTTTCTGCAGAAATATCTCACACTAATGGACCAGAGACTCTTCTACTTGGACTGACGACGGTCATGCATGGAGAAAGTACGGACAGAATAAGATCCATAACACCAATCATCCGAGGAACTACTTCAGGTGCACTCACAAGTTCGACCAAGGCTGCCAAGCAACCAAGCACGTGCAGAAAATTCAAGACGACCCGCTCCCACTGTTTCGGACCACGTACTATGGAAACCACACGTGCCGGGACTTGCTCAAAGCTCCTCATGAGCTCATCTTGGATGATAGTACGATTAGTACCTACAGCCCTGAAGAGTCTGCCACGTACATCAGATTTGACGACACCAATAACAGCTTCACAACAAGCAAACAAGAGCACCTCTTTTTCTCATCCTCGATCGAAAAAGAGTTCATCAAGGAAGAAGATGCATTGCCAAGTGATAATGATCATCATCATCATCATATGGCCATTTACAGCCAATCATCACCCTGGCACGATTATGATTATCTCGTCTCTCCTCATGATCTGAAGGCATTCAAGTTGCCATAAAGCCTCGCGCTTGATCATGGGGATCTCATTTCTCGGATAATGATCGATGGGGTCATGTTCTTTTGATGATAAAATTTTTCTAGAGTGAATTTTAATTTGATGATGAGTTACTTCATTGAATGTTCCTTGTTGTTTATTTTTTGAATGCTCGTTGTAGGGTTTTTTGATCGATGGGGTCTTGTAGTTCGGTATATATACTATATATGGTCATGTGTATACTATATATGGTCTTGTAGGGTTTTTTGATCGATGAGGTCTAATTTCATAGCTAAACTTTTATTTTGTTTTAATATGATAACATATATACCATATATGGTCATGTGTATTGCGCATATGTTATACTCATGGTCAGTTTAATTGATCATAAACCAGATTAACTAAAGAGTTGTGCTTGAGTGACCTAAAAATTGGTGTTCTAAGGACATGGAATTTCTATGTCAATTAGAGTATTCAACATTGTTAAATACCTGTAATAATTTATTTGTCACATAAGCTTTTAAAAAGACTCAATTAGCCTTTCTTTAAATCCTGAAAAACTTAAAGTAAATTACAAAAGTGAAAGATTTTATCACCAATTAAAAAACCCTAACTGTCTATCAATTAAAAAACCCTAACTGTCTATCTCTTAAAAAAATAAAATTTATCCTCAATTTTAAAACCCTAATTAAGTAGAATAAAGTGTTCTAAGTAGAATCTATTTTTTTGGTCGAATAAGAGCAAAAGTTCTATTCTTATATGGCAGTTCAATTTACGTGAATCAAAAGTTCAATTCAAGTGAGCTTTATCCTTCTCTGGTATCTCAATTCATTGGCTATATTCGCCCATAATAATTTTTCAATTTACATGCATCTAGTACATTTTGACTAGAACAATATTCCCATGAATAGTCTATCAAAAAAAAAATTCAGGAAGATTACTCTAACTATATTGATGAGAATGAAGATATTCAGATGTGATGATGAACTATGAAAAATATGATAAAGCAAGCATATATAAAATTTAAAAAATCATTGAATTTTTTCTGGGTAAGATAGTATTTCACTAAAAATAATATTAATATGATTTGGCTAATATATATTAATTGATGTGGTCAAAATATTTTTTGCCTAATCTGACATCAGATTATGGCACAAATTTTTTTCAATAATTCTAACAAGTTAACAGGGACCTTTGAAAAAAATTAAAAAGAAAAAACAATAAGCGACCCAAAGGCCCAAAGCCAAAAATGAGGGTGGACAGTTGGGCCAAGACACCCAAGACGTACTTGATATTGAGGTGGGAAGTTGGTTTCTGATTGGGCTGTGGTGTTCACAAATCCCAAGCTCAAATTGGCCTATGGAAAAAGGCAAAGTTTTCAACCTTTGCATCACCAAATGAATGACTCGAAGTAAAGCGAGCGCCTGCTGCTCAGTTAATCTCATCATTTACAAGGCTCTTATGATTTTTCTAATTTATAATTTCTAAACTCATCCAAAGTGATACTGACAACAAAGGTTGCTAATTTCTTTCCACATTTTAATCATCATGTTTTCTTCAAATAAACATGAGGCTACAAGTATTCTATAGCAGAATTTCATATGTCGTATGACACTGTTTTAATTCATGAATCGACAAACTCACTTTTTAACAATAGTATTTGGATTTGTGAATCACCATTTGATAATGTAGAGCCATGCTATAGAATAGAGCAAATGTCTTATCAGAATATGGTCCATAAAATGCACTGCTAACTAGCTTTGCTTGTAGGCATCTTTGGTTAGAGCTGTCAATGACAACTTAATGACAATCACATATGGCGAAGCACTTGAAAATTGTTGCCATTTTTATGATAAGCCTCTGATCAACAGTTGGCCCTATTTACATGGGATGCAAAGCATGCAATTAAACAGAAATAATATCAGTAATTCATGGTCTTATAGGCTTTTCCTATTAACACAAGTTAAAGAGTACCAGGAAAATAAAAATTCCTGTTAAGGTAAAACATACAACATATATTAGACTGTTTTCTTCATCAGTCTTCAACTAGACTTTGCCTATTCGTCTTTGTGAACTTTCCAGCAAAATCAAGCCCATAAAGGCCCCAAATCAGTGCCAGCGACGAAACCCAAACTGGGATCGGACCAAGCATCCATAACAAAATAGGAAAGGTGATGCAGAGCATTCTGTTGCTGATAAGAGCCAAGACAAACCCTTTTTCAAATATGTTTCGTGTGTGCCCAGAAGCTGAGAACTGATCATCATCACCATCATCAACATCATCATCATCATCAGCAGCAGAAGATGCGTTTATTAAGAAATTGGCATCGATCAAGAACCCAATGGCCATAGAGCTGCACAAGAAGCAAGCTGACAGAGACAGTGCTGCTGAGCCATACTTTAGAGCAAAGATCTTTGTAGATTGTGACCCAAGAAACGCATTGTTGAAGAGGTGGGTTACATTATAAGTGTTGTTTATTAGAGCTGCCAGTGATACCTCTACAAGAATTGCTATGGTAGCTGTGAGTGTGGTGGACATTAGAGTGTTTCTCAAGCTCTGGACCGCCAGCATACCTTTCTTATCATCACCCTGCATTAATATTGCTAAAATCATATGTATTTGTAATTGAATCATGTAATTAATAGGGTCATTATGTATATATATGCATGATTATCTTGGTTGGGGTTACTTACCGCTTTTATCTCTAGAAACCATGCTCTTCTCTTTAACATGTTGATTCCAATGGTGGTGTGAGAGGGTTTGTTCTTGAAGTTATGCCATAGATAGGCATGGTAACCCACTGTGAGGAAGAGGCTCATGGGGACCAATA
The DNA here is from genome assembly GCA_003254885.1 of Purshia tridentata. Taxonomy (NCBI): domain Eukaryota; kingdom Viridiplantae; phylum Streptophyta; class Magnoliopsida; order Rosales; family Rosaceae; genus Purshia; species Purshia tridentata. The sequence goes on from QANT01000313.1 coordinate 175,980, forward strand.
TGGTGTCCAAATAAACAATCACTCCCATCTTAGATTCTATGAAGCTCTCTAACTAGCTAGGCATGTAATAAGAGGCTTAATTTGATGAGAGAAATATCAGAGATGGCTCTGTTGCCGAACAGCCTATTAAATAGAAAAGAAAAAAAATCTTACATGAGATTATTCTTGTCACGTGACAGTGTTTAGTAAAAAAATAATTTAATTGAAGGATTGATATGTGTTATATTTAATTATATATGAATTTATTTCTTAAATTTATCATTTTTTTAACTGAATTTTTATGTCATTCAGCACTATCACGTATACGCAAGTTTTTCTCTGAATTATAATAGAATATAATTGGTAGTGGAGTTTACCTCACAAAGCAAATGCCTTTTATTAGTGTATTGCTCAATTGGTGGGTTGAGTTGTGGAATGTATATAATGGACACTAAAGATGATGTGGGGCTGCACGAAATATGCAAGAGACTAAGCGTTGGCTCCATTCACCAATCCACTGATGCATGCTAATTGGATTATTCGATCATGCAATTGCCAAAGTAGTGCAATGAATGCGTTATAAAGTTTGATTCAACTTTACTGGGAAATTCGTAGTCTTTCAGCCTTATGAAAGAAGCCATGGTTTGGTTGCGTGCCCACTTTTAATGGGCTGCTTATAGCTAGCTACTACAGAAAAAAAAAGGAAAACATGCTTTAGAACCTAACAAAAACAAATGCGCACTAACATAACTTTGTGAAGGATTAAGGACCAAGTATCTACTGTGAGTTTCTAAGACAAAGGGTCTTGGCTACGGTGCTATCTGGGGTTATGTTGGGAAACGAATCAGCGTGAACTCACTATTAAATTCAATTCATTATTAATATTGTGTTCAGTTCAGCTTAATTACTTAGATTCAACACCAGGTGAAGTTAAGCCAAATAGATTCAATTCATGCGTGGCGTTTTATCTCAAAATAGGTTCGTTTTATATATGCATGCTGATCGAGTCATATTTTCTAATGAAATTTAAGTTAATCAACATTTATGACTTGAAATCAATTAAGTAATGTTACATGAATAACATTGTTCATCACAATTTTATTAAAGTTGGTACCTGCTCTGCTCAAAAACTAATCTTTCCCAATTATGCATATATATTGTGCATTGACTACTCAATTTCTTCTTCAACAAAGACTCTGCATATTGCCTTTGGTGAATTTGGAAGTAAAATCAAGCTCATAAAGCCACCAAAGCAAGGCCAGGGACGACAATGCCACAGGCACTGGACCAAGCAACCACAGCAACAGGGGAAAGGATATACAAAGCAGCCTGTTGCCAATAAGAGCCAACATGTATCCTCTTTGGAACAGTGTTTGTGTAACTGAAAACCCAATAGTAGAATATGAGAACTCAGCAGAAGCGTTCATTAGAAAAATGGAGTCAATCAGGAACCCAGTAGCCATGGAGCTGCATAATGAGCTGAACAACAAGAAGAATGAGGCCAACCCATACTTTAAAGCAAACATCCTTCCAGAATGTGGACCAAAAAAGGGACTTTTAAAGAGGTGTCCACTTGCATTGTAGGCATTGTTTGTCACAGCTGCCAAGGCAATGCTAAAGACAATTGCTGTGGAAGCTGTGAATATTGTCACCATTTGAGTGTTTCTCAAGATTTGGACAGCATGCATACCCTTCTTTCCATCACCCTACAAATCATTCAATATATAAAGTTAGAATCCTCAAAATTAAAGCTTTTTTCAAGTGGTGCCAATGTGCAAAACCAGCTTATAAAAAAAGAGTGTCCATATGCTTGTATGTTAAATATTTCAAAGGTATTTAGGCCGCGATATGAGACTATGCTAACTGTACTTACCTCCATAATGTCTAGAAACAATAGTTTTCTTCTGTGTGAGTCAACTCCAATGGTTGTATGAGATGGTTTGGTCTTGAAGGCATGCCACAAATATGCATGATAACCTATTAGAAGGAAGAGACTCAAGGGAACCAATATGGTGTCTAAATATACAATCACTTCCATATGCTTTCAGCGGATCACATCAGAGGCATATGCATGTAACATGAAAGAGGGTATGAAATGTGTTTCGGTGGCCAAATCTATTGTGAATTTGTGAAAGAGGGTTCAGTGATGGAGTACTTAAATGTGTGATGGACAATATAGATTTTTGTGGCTGGGGTTTGAGTAATGCCCAAAACTCCTAAATAATTTATGTAGAAAAGTATGAATATGATGTTGAACCGAAATTGGGACCTTGGATTATTTGCTTAATAAAGTAGATGGCTAGATGCCCACTAAACAAACCGCCATATAGCCTATTAATTAATATGCATGGTTCAAGTCTTCAAGTAAGATAAGATTTTCATATAGAATATGCTTTATTTTTTCAACTTATATAGAAATTTTTCATTCAATGAACTCTCTATGATATATGCACATGGGGCCTTCATATCACATAAGGAGGTAGGCCAGTCAGGACGAACCATGATTGTTTCTAAACAATTGAAAATGTTTAATTCTTTGAGTAGTGCTTTTAATAAAACAACGGAAAATTTTGGACTCTTCAAGTAGTGATGTACTAAACTTGGCCAAAAAAAGTAGTGATGTACTAATGGGTGTATTATAATGCTTGCAATTCTTTTCCCTCTTCTTTTTTTGGGCTGTGGAAGTTGGCAACACAAAGCCCAATAGCTACTAAAGTTGACGAAGCCACGTGAAGCCCAAATCCAAAACCCATATGAGTCTCGGACAAGAAGTGTTAGGAACGCTATGGTGCGGTGTCGTTTTTAGTTGGTTGTCTGATTCTTCTTCACTTTACCATCTCACTGTGCAGAGAGTTGTTGACGAAGAGAGAGCTGAGAAAAATGGAAGAGAGAGCGTTTTGGTGTGAAAAGGGCTCGCGTTTTTTAGGGTTCATTTTTGGGGTTCTTTTAATATGCAACGGGTGCATCAAACAGTGTAACGCTTCAATCCACGAGTACAGAAACGAAGCTTTCACTCCTCAGTCAAACGCCTTCTTCTTCCATGGCGGCAGTGAGGGCCTCTACGCTTCTAAGGTCCACGATTCTACTGCTTCTCCAGACAATCACCACCTCAAGGGCAAGTCCTTTATCAGGTCACTAATTGCTCTCTTACTTTCCTTTGTCATCTTTCTTCTACAAATTTTGTTACTTGATTAATATAATTGTTAGCTCAGCGATAACAATTGCTTACAGATACTGGTTTTTGTCTATTTAGTTAGTAAATGTAAGAATTATTTGGTAAATTCCTCAATTGTTGACTGGGTTATGTTCATGGTTGTGAAATTGATTCAGAATTTTGTTACTTGATTTATATATGTTACCAGGTAACTGTTAGGTTAGTGATACCAATTGATTCCAGATAGTGGGTTTTTGTCTATTTAGTTAGTAAATGTAAGAATCATTTGGTAAATCCTCAATTGTTACTCACCTGGATTATGATCATGATTGTTAAATTAGATTCAAAATTTTTAATTTTATGATTCATGCTTTTGATTTGACTCCGTAGTTTAGATTTTCCAAGCTCACTAGTGGAATTTCAGGTTTGAGAGTGTCACTTTTGTGAGGACAAAAGAGTCTGCAAATAAGCAGAATGAAATGCAGCAGAATACTGGTTTGGTGGAAGCTATTATTCTTGAAGTCAAGGACAGGGGTAGGATTGGAGCTTCTTTCCTCAAGTTGGATGCGATATGCTGCAACAGGACTCTTTCAGATGCTGGACACTGCAAGGTGGGAGAGGTTATTATCCACAAAAATACAGAGAATCCTGAGTGGCCTGTACGCATCAAAACCTTCTTTCAAGGAAAGGATGAAGAGGCTAGAATGGATGCTAAGACAATTGATATCACCAGTCCCGGAATGTATTACCTGTATTTTATGTTCTGTGATCCCCAACTCAAGGGCACATTGATAAAAGGAAGGACCGATTGGAGAAACCCAGATGGTTATTTGCCTGGGAAGATGGCTCCTTTGATGACATTCTATGGATTTATGTCATTAGCTTACCTTGTGCTTGGCCTTGTCTGGTTTCTGAGGTTTGTTCAGTTTTGGAAGGATATTATACAATTGCACTACCATATCACAGCAGTGATTGCTCTTGGAATGTGTGAAATGGCTGTCTGGTACTTTGAGTATGCCAACTTTAATTCAACTGGAACCAGACCTATGGGCATTACATTGTGGGCGGTAACCTTTAGATCTGTGAAGAAGACTCTTTCTCGCCTTCTTCTTTTGGTAGTTTCCATGGGCTTTGGTGTGGTGAAGCCTACACTTGGTGGTATAACCCCAAAAGTACTTCTTCTTGGTGTGACATATTTTGTGGCATCAGAAGCACTTGAGCTTGTTGAAAATTTGGGCAACATCAATGATTTTTCGGGAAAAACAAAGTTATTTTTGGTCTTACCTGTTGCCTTCTTAGATTCATGCTTTATTCTATGGATTTTCTCATCGTTATCAAAAACTTTAGAGAAACTTCAGGTAATACTTCTGTGTTGTTTTCTTTTCTTTGCATATTATTACAGCTTCAGCATGACCCATGCTTTAATTTTAACAAATAATTGTTTATCTAATTAATATCTGCCTAATATATATATATATGTGTGTGTGTGTGTGTGTCTGGGGGAGAGAGAGAGAGAGAGATGATATGTTGCATTGGATGTGGCTTCTAGTTAATGAAATGTGCATGAGTTCCATGTGATTTAAAACTTCCATTGGACTAATTGGCAATTTAAACTATGATTGTGCAGACAGAATGCATAATCATGTTATTGTTTATGTACAGCTCAGGATAATATTTTGATGCTGTATGGCCCTCTTCCTTTTATTTATTTTGGACACAGATCAGGAGAAACATGGCTAAATTGGAGCTATACCGAAAATTCACCAACTCTCTTGCAGTGTCTGTGCTCATCTCAGTTGCCTGGATTGGCTTTGAGGTACCTCGTAAAATGATATATATTAGTTAACAATTCCATGGGGTGTAAATGTAATGGATTATACTGAGGATCTGGTGTCTTTATTCATATTCTTATCTCCAGTAAAACTAATAAATAAATCTCCTCCAAATTGTGTTGGCTTAGCTGTATTTCAATGCAACCGATCCATTGAGTGAGCTTTGGAGAATTGCCTGGATTATTCCTGCTTTTTGGACTCTGCTTGCATATGTTCTCTTGGTGGTGATATGCATCCTTTGGGCTCCTTCTCGAAACCCAACTAGGTATGTTGTTTGATATATAATAGTAATACCTGTACATACTCATTCAAAATTTCTATATACGTCCTGCAAGAATGTTTCCATTGTTTGGCTTGACTGGCGGACAATTTGTGTTATAATTTTTAAACTAGTAGGAACAAAACACAATGTCTTTTGTTTCTTCTAATATCTGTGGCCTTAATTGCTGTCTTAAATGGAAAATGGCATCAGGAGTGCATCAATATTGTTGCAAGTGATGCATGGTGTACTATTCTTGTCTTGGTTGTGCTTTTCATACATTTCCTTTGCGAAAACCGTTCACCTTAGTATAATCTTCTGTTTTGATCCTGGACATGTAGGTATGCATACTCAGAGGATGCAGGAGATGATTTTGATGAGGAGGGCATCTCGTTAACAACCGGTGCTTTGAAGGTGAGTGGAGATGTGGCAGTTAAGAGAGAATACAATAATGGGCTTGCAGAGGATCTGGAGGAGGATAAGCGCGAATAGATGTTTTTTCTGCCCTGGGTAAACTGAATACCATGATGGAGCTTCAGCTTCTTATCCAGGAGTTCTGTAAATCTTGATGCACAATCCATGTTGTATGTAGAGAGAATAGGTTGAATACTTATGGTAACAAAAATATGTGAAGAGAGGAATACAAGTAAATTTTAGAGCTGTACCATAATTGTCTGACCACCTTCAATCAGACTACAGAACAAAGATAATATAATTCATGATGAGGCATCTACATTTTGTGTTTTCTGAATTTATTTCTACACTGTTTGTGTCTCTGATGTGCTGTATTCCTGATACAGACCCATTCTCTAGGTAAATAAAAAAGTTGAATTTTTGTTCAAGAATGAAATCTGATCGCAACTGTGTATATCCAGTTCATCCTGGGAATCATATCGCATCCCCGGATCTGATGAAATGGATTAGAATTTCAATAGATTAGATATATATATATAGCGCTCAAAAAGCCAAAACCAATAAAAAAAAGGTGAATAGTTTGTGGCTGCTGGGATTCGAGCCCAGGTCTCCACGGCCACAACGTGGAATTCTTACCACTAAACTACAGCCACATTGTTGTCCTTTAGCTTAATAAAAATATAGAAATACGAAAGTTAAAGACAAATGAAAATTTACTAGCGTGCAAAGTGAGAAGTGGGCCAAACTATATGCGCTTGGGTTATTCCCTTCCCACAAACAACCGGTTGGTGTTTTGAGTTATTGTCAAATTCAACTTGGGCCAGAGGAATAAACCGCGAATAACTTGGTGCCCCATTGCTTTTCCAGCTCAATTCAGAGAGTTCTCCACTGGGCTTCCAACGATGTTCTCTTTATCGTATTATAGGTAGACACAGCTTTCAGCTTTGTTGTTTGTGCTCAATTCTCAGGGAATACGTTACCACACACCTTGACGTTTTTGACTCTCCCGAAGATCATTGTGCTCAATCCTTTTCCGTTTCATAAACAAAAAATTCTTAGCTGCAGAGATTTTGGTTTGCTAGAAAAGGAAAGCCTTGGCAGCTTTTGGCTACAAGCTAGAATTAGCTCCTCTATTGATTCAGGTACGTACAATCATATACATACCCCTCAATACCACTTTCATTACAACTATAAGTTCTCTTCCAAATCTAATATATGTTTCAGTGATGAACAAAATCCACCAGACAAAACTTCCTAAACTTACTCCATCACAGATCACATAATATAACTACNTGTTGTCCTTTAGCTTAATAAAAATATAGAAATACAAAGTTAAAGACAAATGAAAATTTAGTAGCGTGCAAAGTGAGAAGTGGGCCAAACTTGGTGTTTTGAGTTATTGTCAAATTCAACTTGGGCCAGAGGAATAAACCGCGAATAACTTGGTGCCCCATTGCTTTTCCAGCTCAATTCAGAGAGTTCTCCACTGGGCTTCCAACGATGTTCTCTTTATCGTATTATAGGTAGACACAGCTTTCAGCTTTGTTGTTTGTGCTCAATTCTCAGGGAATACGTTACCACACACCTTGACGTTTTTGACTCTCCCGAAGATCATTGTGCTCAATCCTTTTCCGTTTCATAAACAAAAAATTCTTAGCTGCAGAGATTTTGGTTTGCTAGAAAAGGAAAGCCTTGGCAGCTTTTGGCTACAAGCTAGAATTAGCTCCTCTATTGATTCAGGTACGTACAATCATATACATACCCCTCAATCCCACTTTCATTACAACTATAAGTTCTCTTCCAAATCTAATATATGTTTCAGTGATGAACCCAATTTCTCATTTTTTGTGTTGAACAAAATCCACCAGACAAAACTTCCTAAACTTACTCCATCACAGATCACATAATATAACTACTCAATCAAATGCAAATCCTCCTTGATTAGGCAATCACTAAAGTTTCTCTACATGATTGGTGCTTGATTATTCTAATATTTGTCACTCTTATTATTCTTTATGTGTTTCAAAGGCCTTTTAAAGAACAAGGGTCTTCTCAAAGGTGGTTTTTGATTGGTGGGCTTTGTTGATCTTTGTCTAATAGTTGAAGGAAGAACATGGGTCATGGCCATATTCACCATTACCACCACCACCACCATCATGGAGACAGCCCTTATGATGATCCCTTCTTGTCGTGTTGCTGCCCGTGTTATTTAGTGTCTTCCTTTTTCAGAAGAGTTGGGAGATGCATCTTTGTGGCTTGTTACCCTGTTCTGCAGTGTTTTGGATTGGATAACTGTGGTCACCACCATCACCACCACAGACATTTCCAGTAATTCCTTTGAATGACTTTAGAGTTCTGAAAAGAAGAAGATCAGTTTTCGAATTGTCTGCTCATTTGAATGATATGTTGGAATCAGGATGTTTTTGACTTGCTAAGGCAGTGACTAGCTTGTTGGTTTTTTTTTTTTTTTGAGAGAGATTTGGGTGCATTTGAACCAAATGCTTTATGCTAATTAATTCGGTTGGAGAGTGGCATGGGCTTGTACTATCTGCTTGGAAAATTTGGATTCAAAAATACAATCCTCTGGTTGATAGCAGTAACTCATGCATTCGAACTGAAATCTGATTGCATATATGATAGGACAAAATGGCTACATCATATACACACACCGACATAAACTCGACTATTAGCTATACAACCATTTATTATGAGAGAAAATAATATATACATCCGCTTTACGTGCAAGTTTTTCTCTATAAAATAACATAATATTAATTGGATGATGTTGATGGCGAGGGGTTGACTATATGTGGGGAGACTTTTCTTTGCTGCTCTAATTGCACATTGAAGTAGCCAGTCCAGAAGTGTAAGTGTAGAGGTAGGAGTAGTGCTACAAAGTTACAAACACCATCTCACATGGAACTCCTCGTTTGGGTGGTCAGTATGTATACGTGTGACTCTTTATGTGAATTAGCAACTTCGTATAATTGCACACAATTGCGGTATACATGTAAAAGAACTAAAACTTATCCATTTGTATATTGAATATCAGAAGGTTGTGCTGCTGATCCTTGAAGAGAGATGACTGTTAATTTTCTCAGTATGCGTATAGGTTTTTTCACCAAGTTTGAAAATATTGTCAAATTTAGAAGTTTGAATATGTGCTGAGGTGGCTAGATCGTGGCCTCGTGTGGTATATAAATATATAGTATGCCAACTGGAATTGTATATTTTAATTTGGATTGTTTATCTTTGGCATCACTGTTACCGTAGTCAGCAAAATGTCATCAAGATTGCTGATTTATTTATATATTTCGTTTGGGTGCTGCAAATGATATCGTATCATTCTTCGTCGATATGTACTGTTTTGTTTTTAACAAATAAATGACCCTGTGAAGTTATTTAAAATTTAATAATTGAAGTTGGTTTGACGCTTTTATATGTTGCCAAATGAAAATAGTAGCTTCTTCACTATTTTATTATTTTTCAAGTAAAATAAATATTTGTATTACTCTTTTTATTATTAATTAATTTTAATTTGAATCCTCAAATTCTATCACAGGCCCATGAATTGCTTTAATAAATTGCATGGGACCGTAGGGCAGTGAAAGTGTCCAGGTGTGTGGTCTACTAGCTTTGTACCTTAACTACAGCCATGCGACTTCAAGCTGCCGACCACGTGTTTCACATCTTTACATTATTCAATTAGTAGTATGCACCTGAATAATGTGAATGTGACAATGATTACTCACATTACCTCTTAAATTATTTATTTACATGAATTATTTACTTCAATATTAATTCGAATATTTTATGCGTGTTAATCTAATGGTGACATATAAATTATAATAAGTCTGAAAGAGTTATAGTTTCTTTAAAAATAGTGGTATGCACCAAACATCTTTCTTTTTTTTAGAAATTAATTTTCCTATGTATATTAGTAATTCAACCACACGCAAATTCAATGTTGTTTTTAGCATAGTGCTACTTACTTTTTGAAATTATTTTAAAGTTTTAGAATATACTCATTTATTTTCTTACTTGACCATAGGTACTCTTAAAAATATTACTATTACTAGATACATGATATGATTACCATATTATCATTTTCAGAAATATCATTAAGATAGTGTTATGGCATTTTTTGGTTGTTAGTTGACAAATAAAATTTTCTTAATATTCATAGTATGGATAAATAATATGTTTGATTAGTTTGCAATTTGGTACGGAAATGGTATGAGATTAGTTGTTTTTTCTTTTTTGTTAGATTTTGTTACTTCTTCTCTCAAGCCTATAATTAGTATGTGGAAGTGAAGTAGTGGAGGGTAAAGTGTGCAAGGCTACCTATAAAAGTATAGGGAAAAAACAGACACCTGGATTGCATGCAAGTACAGAGTACATCGATCTCAGCTCCCAAGGGGTCCACCGTTTCGGTCCAATGCTTAAAAACAAAATATCATAACACAGAATGGAAAAGAAAACAAAATTATCACTTTAAAATATGGCCCCATCAAAATCAAACTGTGGAAAATTGGAATTGGTTGTTTTTTTTCTGGTAAGTTTCGGAAATTAACATCAGATTTCTAGTCAGAGAAGTAATTTGCTTTATTTAACTTACTTATTAAACAACTTTCCCTTCAAATACTTTTCTAGTTTTCTTCACTAAATATACGCTCAAACTAAGCAAACAAGCAAAGCCTCTTTGACCTTTCTACGCTTCCCACACGAAATTTAGCTCCAGACCCTGAAAAACTTGCACTACAAAAAACTAGTTTCCTTGTGTTCAATTATCAAAAATCTCGATCTGGGTTAAAAGAAAAACGAGATTTTGTTGGGAAGACGGCTCTGATTCATAAAAGTTTTGATCTTTTTCGTTGTGAATTTGTAATTTTGGGTACGTAATTATTGCAATCTGAGCTTTTGTTTATTGGGTTTGATCTGGGTCTCTCTCTTATTGAGCAATAAATTGGAGACTCAGTGTCAGTGTCTAAAATGAAGGAAAAGTTGTGTTTTTTAGTTTGGGTTTGGTTTCTTCTTTGTGGGGTTTGTGTGGGTAGGTTTGTGGTGGAGAAGAACAGCCTGAAAGTGACTTCCCCAAACTCGTTGAAAGGTTCACATGAATGTGCCATTGGGAACTTTGGGGTTCCTCAATATGGAGGAACCTTGGTCGGGACTGTGTTTTATCCGAAGGCCAATCAGAAGGCATGCAAGAGCTTTGATGATTTCGATGCCTCATTCAAATCGAAGCCTGGAGGTCTACCAACCTTTCTTCTTGCCGATCGAGGAGGTTAGCCTTCTCAATTTCGCATATTTGTACTAAATTATTCTTTCAACTTTCAGTAATCATAATTGTGACTTACATAGCATAAAAATTGAAGGTGGTTTGTTATACATACCAGTTCATGGTTATAGCTTGTTTTTTAAGTGCGAATTTGTGTAGTGATAATGATAGGGTGCTATAGAATGTGATTGATGTCTTTGTGGTTATGATATCTATAACATGACATAACCAGTTTGGTGCTGTTGTATTCTATACTTGTGGTCTCTAAATATCGAATCCTGTTGTCATGATTATGATTAAAATATGTTAATTGACTGCTGAACCCCTTGTAATGTACAGTACTTTGACTGACCACCGGTATTTGTTCGCAAAAGGTTTTTTCTTAGAAAATTTTATCGGATTTTTTATTCTTGAATAAGTCACGGGGTTTAAACTTTGATTTGGGTCATGTTTGTTTTTAAGTCGTTGCGTTCACAAAAATCAAGCCCTTATCCTCCTTGACTGCTATGTTAAATATATGAACTTTTCTGAGTCTTTTGCATGCCCTATTTGAAATATGGTGTGCTTTGCTACCCATCCATGACCAGCTGCTTTTGTTTGAGACATTCTGTGGACATACATATAATGCTCCTGTGTTCCTTCACTGTGTGTTCTAATTAATGAGTGTGATGTCCTGGCAGATTGTTTCTTCACATTGAAGGCATGGAATGCACAGAATGGTGGAGCAGCTGCTATTCTTGTTGCAGATAACAAAGCTGAACCATTGATTACTATGGACACTCCAGAAGAAGAAGATGCAGATGCTGATTATCTGCAAAAAATCACAATTCCCTCAGCCCTTATTAGCAAATCTTTGGGGGATAGCATCAAAAAATCTCTATCTAGTGGGGAGATGGTCAACATAAATCTAGACTGGACAGAGGCTCTTCCACATCCTGATGAACGTGTTGAGTATGAGTTCTGGACAAATAGCAATGATGAGTGTGGGCCAAAGTGTGACAGCCAGATTGAGTTTGTGAAGAACTTTAAAGGAGCAGCTCAGGTACTTGAGCGGAAGGGGTACACTCAGTTTACTCCACACTATATAACTTGGTACTGCCCAGAGGCTTTTGTTTTGAGCAAACAATGCAAGTCTCAGTGTATCAATCATGGGAGGTACTGTGCCCCAGATCCCGAGCAGGATTTCAGTAGAGGTTATGATGGGAAAGATGTTGTGGTTCAAAATCTCCGTCAAGCTTGCTTCTTTAAAGTGGCCAATGAAAGTGGAAGGCCATGGCTTTGGTGGGACTATGTGACTGACTTTGCAATCCGTTGCCCAATGAAAGAAAAGAAGTATACCAAAGAGTGTGCAAATCAAGTTATGGAATCCCTTGGTAGGTGATGACTTATATAGAAAGTAACAAATTTTTTATTAGTCCGTTTATATGTTGCCATAATTCTAGTGTCTTGGTTGGTGTTAATCCTTATTTTATTCTTCCATATTTAATCGTAGTAGTTCATTGAATTGTTCTTGTGAACAGTTTTTGTTAGACTGATTGTTAAGCTTGGTCAATGTGTGTAAACTTCATTAATCCAGTTGATTTGTATATGAACAAAATGTCTAAAATTGTGATATAATTGTCAAAATTTCTTCATATCTCCCTGTGCTATATTTTGTGGATAAGAATTAGTTTCTCTGCTAAGATCGAGGATCCTATAGTAAATATTGTGGATGTGTTTTCTGTGATATGCTATAAAGGTATTGATCTTAAAAAGATAGAGAAATGTATTGGGGACCCTGAGGCAGATGAAGAGAACGCAATTTTGAAGGCTGAACAAGATGCACAGGTTGGGCTCTTAGGAACTGCTTAAGTTATTTTAGCCATTATCTCCTCATTTCTTAATGTTCTGTGTATGCTGTGCCATTTTGTACTCATGTCTCATTTTTTCTAATCTTGATTCAGATTGGAAAGGGGTCCCGTGGAGATGTTACCATATTACCAACTCTTGTAATAAACAGCAGACAGTACAGAGGTTTGATACAATTCTTTTACATATCCTGTTTGGTGTTTAACTGCATCACTTTGCTTTGCTAATTTCTGTTTCTTTAATTGTTTTTTCAGGGAAATTGGCCAAAGGAGCTGTTCTCAAGGCCATTTGTGCCGGTTTCCAAGAGACCACTGAGCCTGCTGTTTGTTTAAGCGAAGGTCCTCATTTAGTCTTGTCTTTCTTTGTCTATTTCTTATGTTCTTTTTGTTATAATTGTGTATGAAAATTGATTTTTGTAATTGCATGTGTGGGTTTATATGTTTGTACACGTGAATATTTTGAGGTGAGTGCTAGCCTATCTTTGCTGTACTTGCTGTTATTATAAAGAGGGTGCTTACATCATTTATATTTACCCAACAATCAAGAAAACAAAGGAACTGTGGTATAGTTTATTTAGCGAGATGATGGCGCCCCTTCCAAAGAAATAATACATCTCAAGTTCATGTAACCTAGAGTCCACTTGGTTCAGAACCCAATAAAAATGATCCTACTTGAATGTGTGTGTGTGTGTAGCATTTGTAGTTTTCAGCCACATGCATGGGCAGCTATGTTTTTGCATATATTGATCAATAGTTCTCTAAGAATAATAATTTCATTATTTATTTCAAAATTTATTCTCCAAGATGGTATCATTGCCCTTTTATTTGTTTTTTCAGACGTAGAAACAAATGAGTGCTTGGAAAACAATGGAGGTTGCTGGCAGGACAAAGCTGCTAATATTACTGCATGCAGGGTATGTTAATTGCCATAATCTTCCATCGGTGTATTCTTTTTGTGGGGGATGTTCTGACTTTCTCATTTTTGAGTTTGTATGGGGTTTTACCATTTTAGTTTGTATGGGGTTTTACCATTTTAGTATGTCTGGTGTAGACTGATTGTTCTTTTTCTTCTTTTTCGAAAGGATACATTCCGGGGAAGAGTGTGTGAATGCCCTACTGTGCAAGGCATAAAGTTTGCTGGTGATGGTTATACTCGCTGTGAAGGTAATTTCTTTGCATGGCATCAAATTCCATGTTTAATTCATGGCATCAAATTTCAAATTTTTACTTACACTGCCAGTAGAAATTATCTGCTCATTAATCAAGGATGTAGTCTCTAGTTAGATTAACAAATTAAAATGGGTTTGTTAAACGCAATGGAACGCTTATTGGAACCAGACATTACTTGTTTCATAGTTTCTTTTGTTAAGGAAAAACTGGTGATCGGTTTTAGACCTGGTGTTGGAATATGCGAGGTTTCATCATTGAACTATTGAAATGACTGCCATTTTATATTTCGTTTTCCCGTTTCACTTTTAGTCAAGTCATTCTTTTGCTTGCTTGATTTAACAGCTTCAGGAGCATTACGCTGTGAAATTAACAATGGAGGTTGTTGGAGGGAAACCCGAGATGGCAAGACTTACTCTGCCTGTCGTGTAAGTTTGGACTTAAAGGGTACTGGAAAATTAAATCTTCCCCAGAAGGAAAAATGATCAATAATTTTTTATTTATGGATGTTCAGGATGACCATACAAAAGGCTGCAAGTGTCCGCCAGGATTCAAGGGTTATGGAGAGAAGACATGTGAAGGTACTTGCTGCCTTTTGGATCTCCCTAGATAATATATTAGAGCATAATTCTCATTTTATGGAATCTTCCATCTGAAACCGTTTTCTCCTACATTTATCATACACAGTTACACCATTAAAGAAAATTACATAATTTTACTCTAAACATTTATAAAATTAATCCTACTTCTTGATTTCCAGCCCACCTAAAATGGTCTCATGGGTCAGTGGGATGGGATGGTTGCCTCAAAAAGACATTAACATAGATTATATTGTGAGCAAGTACTTGAGAGTTAAGATCCTTGTTCTCTTGTATTGATACCCTGTCACCACGCATGGTCCTTTTGCTTTTGTTCATGTTCCAGATGTGGATGAGTGCAAGGAGAAGTTGGCTTGCCAATGTTCACAATGCAAATGCAAGAATACTTGGGGCAGTTACGAGTGCAGCTGCGGTGGTGGTTTACTGTACATGAAAGAACATGATGCATGTATAAGTGAGTTCTCATATTTCTTTTCTGCTTTAGTCCTTTGAACCATTCTCTTCTTGTTTATTTGGTTTTCTGTGCTAATTGCTCTTTTGAAAAAAAAAAAAAAAAAACAGGTAAAGATAGCAATATGGAGTATAACTGGAGCTTTATTTGGGTCATTATTCTGTGCTTGGGTGCTGTTGGAGTTGGGGGATATGCAGTTTACAAGTACAGAATCCGGGTATGTTTTCCTTCTTACACTGAAACGATCCTTGATGCAGAGAAATACATAATATTTGGAAGCAGTACAATGTATTATGACGAGTTTTAAGCAAATACATTATGATTATTTGCTTTCTTGTTCACTTGTTTTCCCACCTTATACAATGTGGTTGGTGCTCTTAAAAGTTGTGTGGGAACTTGTACTTTTGTGCAGAGATACATGGATTCAGAGATCCGGGCGATCATGGCGCAGTACATGCCCTTGGATAATCAAGGAGAAATTCCCAATCATGTTTCTCGTGGTGATATCTGAAAGCGGGAAGGAGACATGATTCATAGCATAAGATAAGATGCCTGAGAGATATAAGGGAAAGACAGACAACATCACATCTTGACTTCTTAATCTTCATGTCCTTCCTCTAGCCTCCTCTAGGCACTAACAATTGATTTATTGTAATGACTCGTGCTTGATAGTGTAATATTTACAATGTTTGTAGCATCTAGCGTTGTTTAATTACCAGCCATTTCACTTTTTATTTCTAGCAGGAAACGATTGTTTCTCTTAGTCTCTCGTTCATGTAAGACATTACACAATTAGAAAACAGAAGCAGTTAAATGGAATTTCTTTTATTGAAGGTTGCGCAAGGCTACAGTTTTCCACCGGATGAAGCTTCTCTTATCATTATGATATTTGGTTAATTTGTATTCTTTGCTTCAAATAAATGAAAAGATATGAAGGTTTGATAGTCTGATGAATGTTGCCAATTCATTGCAAATAATTGTTTGAAAAGGTTGATAAACTTTTTGATTCCTCGATGGTTGCTTGAATTATAAATGAGCTTAAAGAAAATCAACTACAACCAGAAAAAATAAGCAAGACATTAGACATGCACCAGAAAGTTATATATAACTTGTTATGAGAACAATGCAATAGAATTATACAACTTTTCTTCTGTTTTTATTTTTTGGAAGGAAACTGTCATAGAACTTTAAACAGAGGGGTAAGGAAAAGATAGTGCTTAAAGGGAAAATGACTAGTTCTAACAACTCCAATATCAAAAAGGGAGCAAGAACACCATATTACAATAATATCTATATGATAGCCTAAATAAACTCAATTGTAATACAAAGTAAAAACTGGAACAGACAAGCGCACGAATTCTGTAATGCCTCAGCTCCCAACAGCATCATACACCGACTATTCTCCCAGTGCTACTTCAGTTCAGCAAACATCCTAGCCTGGAGTGGAAGGAGAAGGTTTCTTTGCTACAAAATGGAACCATACGATCAGTTCCAATTACTTAATAGACAAGCTTGGAACTTAATCGTGTCATCTTAATTAAAACCAAAAGTTTTTCAGCTACTACTAGTTGTTTCCAGTGTTCACTGAGACAAAGCAGACATTCAATTATATAATGATATTGCAATTAAATACCCCCTAGGCACTAATTACATTTAAAAGATGACAAATCACATAATTATTGGCAATCTAACCTTGCACACGCTCTAAATTTATGTCTCATTCCCAAAGTTCGACTCTTTCTGTGGTTTACCATTCTGTACAATCCTATAGACATAGAAAGCTACAACTGCTCCACTGCACAGAAAAACCAATGTATCAGATAACAATGTCCTTTACACTCTGAAGGAGAAATCTTTGAAAACTAAAAAATCATGCACGGGGAAGATTCCAGAGGGGCAGATTAAACATTTTTTGCTCAAATTCATCTCAAGAAAATGAAAAATGGTAGCATGTTTATACAGGACTAGCAATCGTTATCCTCATCTCAAAAGAAAGAAATTAAAACATTTATAATTTAGCTTTTGTATGCAGGAACGTGTGCATTGTGGTTATGTGTGCTTGTTGGGAGGGAGGAAGATGGCACGCGGTAGAAGGCAATCTATAGAATCTAGAAACCCTTGCTAGCTAGCTAGTCTTTCTTTTTATGATGATACTCTGACTAGCTAGTTGAAAGCAATAAAGAACCATGCTAGGTCAAAGCATCATAAAATCCCACATTTACATCCACTTAGATCAGCCATGCAAGTCTCATCCACCAGTTTTTCTCTCATTCTTCTAAAACCATATGCCATTGATAAGTCTTTCCTAAATTTCTATAATGATTATAAGGTTATAAGGTCATTTCCATACCAAGGTAATTTTGCTTTAATGAAAGAAAGGCTAAAAAGCAAATAGCATCACACAAATGATAAAACACATAAATCATACTAACCTGACAAGGGTCGTCAACAAATTCGGAAATGATGATCTCTGAAAATAGGAAAAACAGAAACACAAACAAACAAATATCAGAAGATTGGAAGGCAGATAAATTAGAACAGTAAAGAAAATTTTATTTTAAAAAAAAAGGGAGGAAAGAATCTCTAACCTGAGCCAGCAACCGTACCTCCCTCAGAAAAATTATACTGGCGATAGCTGCAGGTCCAATCGTACATTTATAATCATTTAACTTATATAGAAAATTCAACTGGAGCTTATAAAAATAACTAAACTGGATAAGCTCCAAAATCTACGATTATAGACATAAACCATTGCTAACCTGCCTGCCCTTTTAAGGCTATAGGAAATGATTCTCCTTGTTTATATGATCTTAAACTTGAAACGCTTAAAGCCAAAAGAGTACCACCAAGGATAACCCCAAACCTAATTGCAGGAATGCTTCCTGTTACCACGAAGGAAAGAAAGCCACCAAGAGAAAGAACCAGACCTGCAAGGAATAAGAAACAGTATAACCAAAATTAACCTTGCATACACAAAC
Source organism: Purshia tridentata (assembly GCA_003254885.1). Lineage (NCBI taxonomy): Eukaryota > Viridiplantae > Streptophyta > Magnoliopsida > Rosales > Rosaceae > Purshia > Purshia tridentata. The sequence goes on from QANT01000313.1 coordinate 193,941, forward strand.
AAAAAGCTTTAAAAAAAAAGTCTTTTTTTCATAAGGTACACATACCATACGGTATCCCAACATGAAAGTCGCGGAATTTTGAAACATCATTGAGATCATTTGCTGATGAATTAAACGATTCCACAATTTCCTTCACTGGCTCAGGGTAATTCTTTGCAGCCGTGGAGATATATTCTTTACCTTCTTCACTGATATCTGAAGCTATCTCACTCAGATCATACCTTGCCTTATCAGCCTGTATTTTCAACTGCTCTGAAGTTTCTTTCAAAATAACCAATGCTTTCTTGGAGTATATAGAATACGCTTCCTGTGAGATGCTTTGCATCTTTAAGGCTTGTTCTCTGAAAGCAGCTAGAGTCTGTTTCCAAGCTTCTTCCGAGTCTTCAGTCCTCAATTTGGGATTATCCTTTTCATTTTCCACCTCAATCTCTGGATGCTTCTTAGAACGAAAATTGAAAATAACACATGGTACACAAATTAATGTCATGATGAGTGAACAAACTGCATCCCTGAATGAACGATAAACCAAAACTGGACCATGCATGTACAATTCTCTTCCCAAAAAATCTAATTGGGTCAGAAGGACCAGGCATTAAATAAACACAAACCAAGCATTTTAAAATGTACAGCTCTTTGTAAGAACGAGCAACAACATCCAACTTAAATATCAAACTCAAATATCTTTCGTAACATGTGAATCTATTATAAAATTCAAAAAGTAGAAACGCCAACTGAAAAACTGAAGCTTTTCCATGGTTTTACACAGTCAAAGGAAGTGAATAAATGAAAAATAATTTCCCCACTAAAAATTTCAGAAAAACCCTCATTATACTAGTTCCCAAAGTGTCAAGTAGCAAAATTGATATTACTCCACCATTTCATAATCCAAACAAAGCAAAACACTACACTCCTAGTATTACCATTACCAAAAAGAAAACTTCAAAATTCAGCTTACCGATTCCTCTTGCGAAGCAGCGAAAGCAACAATTGGTCGAACCCACAAGCTCCGTCGGCTCAGGTGAATAGAACCAAAACCAAGCCCTTTTGGAACAGCAATAGAGGCTCCGCAACCGCGAGCTCCAAGCAATTGATCAAACCGCAGAGAAGAAGATGAAGGTGATGAACACAAGGCCAGCGGAGCCGGCTTCTTGGAGCCGCAGCTAGGGTTAGGGTTTAAGAGCGAGAACGACTGCAATGTCACGCTCATTGTGACCCTTTAGAGAGATTTAGAAAAGGGTTTGAAATTTGAGGCGGAGCTGACGGAGACGTAGGTGAGAGGGCGTCGGAAGAGGTCTTATATACTAGAATATAGCAGCCAGTTGAAAATATTAGCAGAAATCGAAGGAACCTTCAACCTTGTAAATTAGGAGAAGTTTAAGGGCTTTTGGGGTGGGGGCGCTTGTCTAAAGTGCGCCGAGGGGTGAAGTACACGCATTCAGGTGTGTTTGTTTGCCCAGAAAATGGGAAGAAAGAAAGTAAGGAATCTGACTTAATACTTTGGTGACACGTCACCAACTGGCAGTTGAGTTGTCCCGCGCTCGCCCACTGAATCTTGGAAAAGTGCCACCGTGGTACGAGATGGGTGCGTTATTCTACGTGCGTCCGCCTTTTTGGCTAGTCCTATTTTTTTAAAAAAAATATTTTGCTCATTAATAATAAGTATTACTAACATGTTATTAGTTAATACGTCAAAAAATATGTGTTATTTGAAAGATATGTGTCAATCGTTTAATCTGGTGATGATATTAACCAAGCAAAATAACACTCCTTTTCAAATGAAGCATCGCTTTTTTTTTTTACTCATCGATAAAATGGAGCATTGCTAATCTTGAGAGTTTGTTACATCGCAATTAATCAATAGTGAAGCCAACAAAAGAGCAGAGTCTATACCTACTTTGGTACTCATTTTAATACTTTTTTTGATACTAGTTTTATATTTTAGCCCTTTCTTATATCTTTTCTTTTCCTTTCTTTTTCTTTCCACTCTTTTTTTAATGGTTAAAAAATAAAGTTGAATACCAAAATGGGTATAGAATCTGCTCTCAGCCAACAATTATATTGTTGGTGGAAATGATAACCAAGAGTTTAAAATTAAACTAAGATAAATTATCCTATTAGGGAGAGGGATTGTAAAAAAGAGAAAATAGTAAGTGAAGTATATTGTAATTACTAAACTACCCTTATAATCTATTAGTAATACTCTTTTGTTAATAATTATATATGCTTGATATGTCTTAATATTAATAAAGAGGGTTCTATTTATTATAAGACAGATGATATAAATTTCATCAACAATAATTACATGTCATTTCCTATGATGTAAATAAGAAGATAAGAAGAGTCTGCATATAAAAATATGACTCTATGAAATGCAAGATTGCGAATGGGAGAATATGAGGAGCTTATTTGAATTGTTGGAGACATTCCCTATGATTTCATAACATGAGCATTATTTGGGTGGATGGACAAAGAAAGGAATGTAAATGCAAAGAAGACAACGGTCCTTTTAATACTTGAATCAAAAACCAAGCAAGGGACCTCTTAACAAAGTAGCAGCAGCTTTTCCCTCTTATCACATGGATTTGCTCATGCCTTTTAATCAAGTTGCTCTTGGGCCATCACAATGATGAAGTAATGGTCCATTGTTGTAATCCATCTCATTTGGGCTTCAGTCTTTTCGTTATTGGGCTTAAATTTGGAGGGAGCCCAATAGAGGGAGGAAGGAATTGAGCCCATTAAACTAATGACAGAGATATATTGTGAACGCCATGCATGATTGTAGAAATCCATGGCTTCTATTTTAAAAAAGAATAAACCATACAAATGGGACCCAAGAGTTTTGACAGTGCTCATAGAATAGTTAAAGAAGATGCGTGATTGACGCCACTCATCTACCATCTATGACATCTCCCAATAAACACATTTAAGACATATATCTAGTTTAATCATATAAAACATCGACAATGGAGAGAGAAGAATAGAATAGAAGAGGTGTGCATGGAAACTTGAAAGAAAAAAGAGAATTTCTTACCATATGCAAACTTTGAGGGTCAACTTATGGATCTGAATTTCCAAAAGTCAAATAGAGTGAAAAATTGAAAGAGGGTAGCATCCAAAATAAGTAGGTGGGAGTTCGTTTTGAGTGTTTGAATAAAGCCAAGGCTAGTTGTCTGGTTGGTCGACTAACAACATATAATGGTTTTGTAAATAAACCATTGAAGAAAGAATGTACATCTAGAGGGATTTTGACTAAAATTTCTCCACTTACATAGAGGATCTAGAATACTGAAACAAATTTTAAAATTATAGATAGTAATAGAATTGATAGTGTTTCATTTGTTGGTATTTAATTTCATTATAATTTTATTTGTCATGCCCTATACGTATTTATTTATCGTAATAGTATTTAGTTCAAATCTTTTTAAGTACATTAATCCATTGCTGAATATAGCCAGGTGGGATAAAAGAGAGGGTCAAAAGCCGGTGAGGATCACACATCGGATTCCGCATTGACCAAATGCTCCTGCGCCACGTAGGAGCCCAATAAAGCCATTTAAATAAAGCGAGTTGGCACTCTTTTCAGGCACACTACTACAGTCGTCTACAGTAGAAACTACACTCATACTCTCTCTCTCTCTCTCTCTCTCTCTGTGTGAATTCGCCGTTAGAAGCTTTAAATGCTTCGCTTTACTCTCTTGCCAGAGCCAGAGCGAGAGAGAGAGAGAGTGAGCCACACACACCCATACCCATTATTATTATTTCTCTATACCAACCCACACACTCTGTGACTCTGACAGGGACTGACCCCCTCACCTTTTCATTAATGGCTTCTTCCTTCACTGGACTTCGAATTTCGTTGCTCTCCCGCCCCTTTCGCCACTTTCACGGCGACCTTTCGGCTTAACCCACCACCCCATCTCACAAAGCACTCAGATTCAATCACCATTTTCCCGCACCTCCAAAACGCAACGTTTAATTAGCACTAAGCTCGTCTGCTTGGGCCTCTTGTTTGGTGGTACCTTACGGTGCTTGTTCTTGATCAACTTATCTTTTCTTTTTAGAAAAACCAGCCCCCCCAAAAAAAAAGGGAAAAAGGAAGAAAGTGGAGGGTGTTGTTGGGGGGTTACTTTACCTTTGTTCTTTTGCTTTGTCCATATATTATTGCATTTGTCTGCTGTGCTCTGAGACTTTCCCAGTCCTCTCTCTCTCTCTCTGTCTCTCTCTGTTTTTGTTTTCTCTTAAACCCTCTAAGAAATTCATTGAACTTGTATTCTCTGAACTCTGCTTCGTGTCCTCTTGTGGCTTCTCTATACTTTCACCTTCATGGGGGATTAGCGATCACCATGCTGTCATAGACTGACTTGAAAATGACACTCAAGCTATTCCTTTTCCTTCTTTTAGCTCCTGTTCTCGTAAGTTCTCTAGACCCCGTCTTCAACGACGACGTTCTGGGGCTGGTCGTGTTCAAGGCCGGGCTTCGAGACCCAAAAGCCAAGCTCACTTTATGGAACGAAGATGATGACAACCCCTGCAGCTGGGTCGGTGTTAAATGCGACCCAAGAACCAACCGAGTCTCTGAGCTTGTTCTGGATGGCTTTTCTCTATCTGGGCATATAAACCGAGGCCTTTTAAGGTTGCAATTCCTTCAGATACTTTCACTTTCCAACAACAACTTCACTGGGACCATAAACCCTGATCTTGCTCACTTGGGGACCTTGCAAGTCATTAACTTGAGCCAAAACAGCCTCTCAGGGTCGATACCAGATGAGTTTTTTCTACAATGCGGGTCACTGAGAGTGGTTTCATTTGCTAACAACAACCTCACGGGGAAGATTCCTGAGTCTTTGAGCTTTTGTTCGACATTGGCGGCTGTGAACTTCTCCTCCAATCAGATATCTGGGAAATTACCAAATGAGATATGGTATTTGAGGGGGCTTCAAGCGCTTGACTTGTCAGATAACCTGCTGGAGGGACAAGTTCCTCAAGGTATTGAAAATCTGTATGATTTGCGAGTAATTAACTTGGGAAAAAACCGGTTTTCAGGGAAGCTTCCCGGGGATATTGGAGGTTGTTTACTTCTGAAGGTACTTGATTTTAGTGAAAATTTATTTTCTGGGAGCATTCCGGAGTCCATTCAGAGACTTAGTTCATGTAGTTCTCTGAGTTTACAGGGGAATTCTTTTACGGGTCAAGTTCCGGATTGGATTGGTGATTTGAGAAGCCTTGAGATGCTAGATTTGTCTGCTAATAGTTTTTCTGGTGGAATTCCAAGTTCATTAGGAAATCTAGAGCTGCTGGAGAAGTTATATTTATCTAGGAATGAATTTACCGGAAGCTTGCCAGAGTCATTGAAAAATTGCATCAACCTTTTAGCTGTAGATGTTAGCCATAATCTGTTGGCAGGTAAACTTCCTTCATGGATTTTTGAGCTTGGTATCCAAAGTGTTTCACTTTCTGGCAACCAATTAAGTGGAAGTGCGGAATATGGTTCATTGACATCAATGGCAACCTCTAATGGAGGTCTTCAGGTCTTGGATTTGTCTTCGAATGCATTCTCGGATGTGCTTCCGTCTGACATTGGAGTTCTTAGTAGCTTGCAGTTCTTGAATATGTCCGGGAACCATCTCCTCGGTTCTATTCCAGCAAGTATAGGTAAATTAAAGACCGCATCTGTTCTTGACTTGAGTGACAATTGGCTAAATGGAAGCATTCCTGCTGAAATTGGAGGAGCAGTCTCACTTAAGGAACTAAGGCTGCAGAAGAATTTTCTAACTGGGAAAGTTCCATCCCAGATTGAGAAGTGCTCATCTCTAACATCTCTGTAAGCTCCCTTGTTCTGTTTTTCTCTGCTTTATCAATTCTGTTGATTTACATAAGATTTGTAACTTATAGAATCCAATACCTGTCTTACATAATTACATGAGACAATTCTTAAGTTTCATACTAAAATTTCTAATCAGGGATAGATAGACTGAAGCTGTTTCTCCTATGCTATTCATTAAGTGTATAATGGCATTTTGATTGAACAACAATGGGAAAGATCTATTATAATTGTTGGAAATGAAATATTTTGAGAAGTTATCAATTAGCACACTTTGAAAACCCAGTTTCGGACATGGATTGTCCCAGTTAATTAGAATGTAAGTATAAACTTCTTGACCATCATTTTCCTCTAGCTCCATATCCTATCATTTGCAAAGGTAATCCATTGCTATCTATGAATTTTGTAGACATTGAAGTTTAAATGCATACAAAATAAAAATGATTAAAGTAGCATCTTATATTTGTTGGGACAAATATAGCCAGTCCATAATTTGAAAGGTAATCCACTAGTATAATATCGGAGAACTGAATTTTATTTGTTTAATGCATACAAATGCCTTGCCATTTCCTTTTTGTTTTAGCAGTAAATATAATAGCAGTGCTTTTTTGCCTCTTCTATATTTGCAAATATATATTATGGAGTTTCGACTGTTATGAACTTGTTTTTCTTTTATTTGATCAAATCATACAGGGTGCTATCCCAGAACAACCTAACTGGCCCTATTCCTGCAGCCCTTGTGAACCTTACCAATCTCCAGTATGTAGACTTGTCTTCAAACAAATTCTCCGGAAGCTTACCAAAAGAGCTGACAAATCTTTCGCACCTCCTCTACTTCAATGTCTCCCACAACCACCTTCAAGGTGAGCTACCAGTAGGAGGCTTCTTCAACACTATCCCTCCTTCATCTGTCTTGGGTAATCCTTCCCTATGTGGATCTGTTGTTGACCGTTCCTGCCCCTCAGTTCACCCCAAACCCATTGTCCTCAACCCAAATTCTTCCAACTCTGGTATTGGTTCTTCCTCTGCAACTCATGGTCACAAGATCATATTCAGCATATCTGCCCTCATTGCCATAGGAGCAGCTGCATTCATTGTCATTGGTGTTATAGCTGTTACTGTCCTAAATATGCATGCGCGGTCTTCTGTGTCACGTTCTGCTGCTCCTCTTGCATTATCTGTTGGGGAAGATTTTAGTTGTTCCCCCACAAATGATCCGAACTATGGTAAGCTTGTCATGTTTTCTGGCGATGCTGACTTTGTTGCTGGGGCCCAAGCCCTGCTCAATAAGGACTGTGAACTTGGTCGTGGTGGGTTTGGAGTAGTCTACAGAACAGCCCTTAGAGATGGACGTTCAGTTGCAATAAAAAAGCTAACAGTCTCAAGTTTGATCAAGTCCCAAGAAGATTTCGAGAGGGAAGTAAAAGGACTTGGGAAAATCAGGCACCATAATCTTGTGGCTCTTGAAGGGTACTACTGGACTCCATCCTTGCAGCTCCTGATATATGAATACATACCCTGCGGGAGTCTGTATAAGAATCTGCATGACGGAACTAGCAAAAGCTGTCTCTCTTGGCGACAGAGGTTTAGCATAATTCTTGGCATGGCAAAGGGTTTGGCTCATCTGCACCAAATGAACATAATTCACTACAATCTAAAATCAACCAATGTTTTGATAGACAGCTCTGGTGAGGCAAAGGTGGGAGACTTTGGCCTGGCAAGACTGTTGCCAATGCTAGACCGGTGCATCTTAAGCAGCAAAATCCAAAGTGCACTTGGGTACATGGCACCAGAGTTTGCATGTCAAACGGTTAAGATTACTGAGAAATGTGATGTGTACGGGTACGGGGTCTTGGTTTTGGAGGTGGTGACCGGAAAGCGGCCTGTGGAATATATGGAGGATGATGTGGTAGTACTGTGTGAGATGGTGAGAGGGGCACTGGAGGAAGGCAGAGTGGAGGAATGTCTTGACAAAAATCTCTTGGGTAATTTTCCAGCAGAGGAGGCAATTCCATTGGTCAAGCTGGGCTTGATATGTGCTTCTCAAGTGCCATCAAATCGCCCAGACATGAGTGAAGTAGTCAACATTTTAGAACTCATCCAATGCCCTTCAGAAGGCCAGGAGGAATTAGAATAAATTTAGTTTACAGATTGTGAAAAGCAAGCAACAGATAATATGCACATGTCCCGGTGAAGATTAATCCGGTTTGTTTCAAGCAAAGAAAAAGGAATACATCGTTGGAGGTCCGTCTCCATGTCTTTTCTTTCTATCTTTTTCTTACTATTGTACTTTGGCTTGTATTTTTTCTTTCTTCTATTAAATGTTATAGCACTTGTTTGGTGCCGGATTGCTTTTCACCGGTCTGAAATGGGACATTTTGAATAGTGTTTTTGTCAAAGTTCTCTCACTATAAACCAAAATTGACTCAATCTGTCTCTAGACTTGTTGTCTTTTGCCTCTGTATTTTCAGTGGTTCATAGTCCTTGCTGGAACTCTATATTATGATTCAACATACGAACTGATAACCAATAATGTACTTGATGCTAGTTAACCAACTCTGATTCTCCAAAGAGTGAAAAAAGAAATTAATGGAAAATGGAGCGAATATAGCTAAAAAATGCCTTAGTAGTTCAATTAGAAGGCCAAACAGAGCCTTGAGCAATTGAGCTAAAGAAAAAGGAGAATAAAATTTAAGCTACCACAAGAATTGGATGGTGCAATATAGTACAACAAAATCATGTTGTCTAAAGAAGAAACACTCTCTTGCTTTATCCATACTTTATCTTGGCGATGTTGCTTTATTAATACTACTAAAATGCTTATTTTCGGTACCTTTTACTTGTGTTGAAAGAATTTCTTGTACCTAGGCGAAACATGGTCAATAACTTTATCATATAAAATCACATGATCATGTGCATATTTATGCGTAGTCCACTGACCCTAATCAACATTGTGTGTTCTTTAATCTTTATGATAACTTGAATGCTCTGTTCCTGCAAGTATGGTTAATAATTAACCCTTATATGAGAAGTTGTATTCAAGCAAATGGTGTTGGACCCGAGGGGAACCTAATCAAATGGCCTTCGACACCATCAAAGAACCTCACATGGGGCTCCTCAAAAGCACTTAGTAAGCTTTTTCGAATGGTGCTGGTATGATATATGAACAAGCTTTTCGAATAGTGCTTTATATTTAGTGCATGGCAATCATGCATGCCATGTCCTGCAAATTACAATATGAATAAATAATTATAGATGATTTATAATCACGCAACCTATGGTCTCCTAGTAGGAACCAACCAAACCTGAACCAATTGATTAAGGCCAAGACTTTAAAAACCACCTTGGAAAGACGATGTATTACGAAGAGAAGCAGAACGATAGATAGACCCACCACGCTTCCACTAAGACCTAAAGACCATGTTCAAGAATGAAGAGTCTTGTCGGGGCCAACAGGGCAGAAGAAATTTTGTATTAATTACTGTTTATGCAAAACAATCATACAAAACAAATTGTATTTGTTATTTACTTTACACAAAATCATCGTCCCAAGTAATATCTGTGTAGATTCTCATGTCTCTGTTTAATGTATTCCTAGTTCATGGGAGAGGGTGCGTTGTAGTATCTTTGATATAGTTGTAGTAGCTCACTTTTTATCCATTGGTGGACCATATGACCCAGAAATATAAAATAATGTACTGTTGTACTAGGTCCACTAAATGTGTGATTTACATTGAATCCGTGCATATACTTTAACTTTTAAGTTACAATGAAATTAGAGTATGTTATACTGGATATGTGTGATTTGACACCAACTTTATGAGGAGTTCTTATTGAGATAGATTAACAGACACACCAAATTATTACATATCATGATTTTCTATGTTTATTATTCATTGACAACCTTTTTCAGCTATAAAATTTGCTCGACTCTCTTAGCTTTCTTTTGTTGTCACAATGTTAAAATTGATCCTCTTTCTAATTCTTAACAACCTATTTTAGTTATCAAATTTGCTTTACTCTTTTAGTTTTCTTGTCTTTTACTTCCTTTTACACATGCTTAGAAATGTTGTCACTGACTTGCATTTTTTACATTTTCAACAATTTCAACCAAACTCCTAAATGATTTCCTTTGGAAGATAAAATATCAAATTAAATAAAGTATCAATTATTAAACTCCTAAACAATCATATATAGTATGTTGTACTTGATATCTCAAAATTCTTGGATGGTGTTGTTTACAACTTTAAACCCCCCCAATTAATTAATTTCTTACATTGTTTTAACATAAAAAAGAAAATAGGAAAACAAAATTTTAGTTTGCTCATTGAAAAGAAGACATTAGGATTTAGGAGTGACTATATATATTCATATCAAAATTATAATTGAATATATACTCAAAAAGTATGAGTTATTTGCATAAAATAGTCAATAAGAAGTTTGTGAATACAAATATGAACGTATTCACCGACTCACCAGCTTCACCTATATAGTCTTTTGACTTGATTCACATATATAGTCACCAACCCCCCAACTCTTTGTTGCCATACCTCTTAAAATTTTTGATATTGTAAAATTTTTCTTATTGTTCATTTGTAACGTCAAAACACTATTTTATCTTTTGTTATAAACCTTATAAAACACAAAATTAAAAAAAATTTAGCGTCAAGGTCGTTTTATAATTACTTTTGTCTGTTGTCAAAAGACCATTTTACCCTTCAAAATCTATTCTTTGGTTTGAAGATAGTTCTCTCGGAATTGAGATAGGAAGTTGCAGTCTTGTAGATGATTCCTACCCAGAGAATCAGGGAAACTCATGTTAATTTAAGCCCTAAAGTACTGTGTGCTAACCCTAAGTAGTTGCTTCTCATTTTGTTTGTATTGCTCTGTTTGATTGATGTATATGGTTTGAGATGGATGGGAAAGATTTTAATGTCACCACCAAGTGCATTAACAGCAGCACCTCAATTTTCCTAGGCGGCTCTAAAAGTTTATCCAAAATGAAAACTTAATTTGCTCCACTTCATCCTAATCTTGATGACTGTTAATTTTCTCCACCTCTGTGTAATTAATGCCATCCCAATTTTCTCCACTTGAAGCAAAGCCTTGTGTTGAATTCTTCTGCTTCTTCCAAGCTTTCATAAATGGAATTCAAGTACTGACTGCTGTTCTTGGGTCGCTTCGGAGTAACTTGAACCAGTGGTTGTTGGTCTTCACATCAGCGGTGAATCTATTTTAGGTGGAATTGACGATCTGAGCAGTCTCTTCGGTCTTCAACGTCTTAATTTAAATCCCATATGCAATCGGAAAGCTTACAATCATCACTCGCAAATGCTTTTTGAGGGCAAATTCCCATTGAAAGTAACTTGAACCAGTGGTTGTTGGTCTTCACATCGGCGGTGAATCTATTTTAGGTGGAATTGACGATTTGAGGATCCCATATGCAATCGGAAAGCTTACTATCATCGCTCGCAAATGCTTTTTGAGGGCAAATTCCCATTGAGTTTTCACGCTTGACAAGGTTGGTTATCCTTGATAATGCTAGAAATTACTACTTTAGAGCTAGGCTAAAACTTGAGAAACCGAACTTAAGCATGTTGGTTCAGAACCTCACAAAGCTTACAGAGTTATATCTTGACGGTAAATTTATCGGCACAGGGGTCTGACTGGTGTCAAGCCATGTCATATTCACTTCCAAGCCTGAGGGTGTTGAGCTTGTCTCAAACTGATCTTTCAGGTTTTATTCATGGGTCCCTTGCTAAGCTTTGGATTATAACAATATCTCTGCTCCAGTTCCTGGAATTCTTGCCGAGTTCCAACTTCCAAGGATAACTTCGACACTAATTAAAAAGTTTAAATTAAATTAAAAGGCAATCGAACCAAGTGGAGTACAAGTGTACTTGGCCAAAAATATATTACTTCTTGCACTTACAGTAAAAATCGATCACTTACACAGACCTATTTTCTGGGACCTCACTATTACACGAAGACCACTAGTTTCAACAAGGCAGACTGAAAATTGAAAAAGGTTTACATTTTTTATCTTGATTTTCCTATCTGTTGTCTGTCCATCCTCCTTATCTTCTTATATCCCATTTCTGCTTCCTCCATCTTTTGGGCAAAACTCCATTCTGATCCCGTTTTGGCTGTTTAAAACTAACTAATCATCCCAGTCATTTTCCCACCCATCTTTGTTCGAAGACCTAGAAGTAAGGCCATTTGCAGAGATGCTTCCCACAATATGCCCCCCAGGTGATTTCACTGCGTTCTCTCCATCCCAATCATCATCCCAACCCTGATCCCAACCTTCAGCCGTTACCACCTCAGTTGCGGCAACAGATTCTGGCAATCCCATTTCAAGTTCCTGATATGGAACTCCACCTCCACTGCGCTGTTTCCTCTTCCTAACCATGCATAAAGTCCATGTCCCTCCAAAAATTAGCACCGTAACAATCAAGAAGTAGGCACTATTGATTGGGGTGACTATCTTCTCAAAAGAAGGGAGATGCAGGAAGAAGTTTCCTTCAGATACAAAAGCGCCCGTTTGAAGCACGCATTCTTGATTTCCAGCTTTTAGAGATACTTTGGTGCTTTTACCCATATCAAGCAATATATTGATCTGAAAAAAATAAGAAACAAACAGGGCAATTTTGCTTTCAGAAAAAAAAGGCCAATGTAAGATCCCCCACAACAAAGTAAAAGAAAAAAACAAGTACAATTTCACAGTTTATCCATTACTCCAAATAATGAACCCATACAGAACAACTTAACACAATATAGTAAGGTCATAATCGTATTATCAATTCAGCTGGGTCTGTTAAGCAAACACATTGTTCTTTAAGATCTTAGATCAAAGTGGATCTCTGGTAATGAAGTATGTGTGTCCCTTCTCATCCAAACCTTTCCACCTTCCTTCTGCACATATCAGCCATAATTTGTAGCAAATTCCCAGCACTTAAGAGGGGAGAAACCATTTAAAATTGACTTAAGTTTTTATATTAAAAATCACTCTTTGTATTCTTTTCTCTCCTGCTCCCTCTCTATAATTTTTTATTATAAAAAATGGAAACAGAAAAATAAAAACGTTAAAAAATGGACTCTTGGTGATCATGTTTCTCCCTTTTTGTCTCTATTCATTCATGCCAACCCAAGAATACCCTGCCATACTTTTCTGTTTCCCAAGATAGCAAACACCCTAAACTTTCATTCTAAGTCTCAGAGCCAAACAGTTATATAACAATGGATTAAATCAGGGCAACAATAACAAGGTAGCGGAGTTATGACCTTCACCTTTTCAGTTTGGTGCTTGGGAATCTCTATCTCCTTCTTAATATTTTCCGCAGAAAGATTTGCCTTCAAGGTGCTGTCTCTTATGTTTTGAACCAGAACGACTGCTTCTTTGGACCCTGCAACATGGGAAAAGAAACGTTAATATACATATTTTCATCTCATGAGTAATTATGAGGTCAAATGGTATTGATTCATGTCCAGCACTCTGAATTCACTACTTCAGTAAATAACATATATAATAGAGCAGTGGGAAGTGGATGCCATCAGCACAGAATTTAGTTTTAACATCTCCACTTTCAAATGTAAACTGCAGAGAATATCTCAATCAGATAGTAGTTTTATAAGATGTATATAGCTTATGATACATCTCAGAGGTTTCAAAAGAGTCTAATACTGTTCTTTATATTCATCAAACTACATATGCAAGATTGAGGTAGATGCGACTGCTACATCAGAGGAATTCTGAAAAGTAATTGACACAATAGGGTGCTTTGAGTGTTTAAATCTCAGTTAATATACTTTTTCAATTAAATCTTTGTAAATGTGTTCACGTTTTGTGAGTAAGACAACATCATGTTTATAAACTTTATTACCAAGAAGGAAGGACTTACTATAACACCTTATGTTGTAGAACAAGCCAATTCTAAATACAATTATGCATATATAACTTGTACTAAATGAAAATAACTTTCCACACCAAATACAGAACTAATAGTACTCACAAGTAATGATATTTAGCCATCTACAGCTGCATAAATACGACATAGATTGATTTTTTATACCATTGACACCAATAACCGACTAAATTTAGCTTTAATGATAGCACAAATCCACATTCCAATGTAATATACATCATACATGCAATCAAGCAACCACTATGTCACAAAAAAGTTTTCATCTTTGAATTTCAAATCATCATCCTAATGGTGTTCAACACTTTTCACATAACCACTTTCAACCTCAATGCACAATATTTTGCAAATCAATAAGAAACGCATGTAAGCAAAAAAGTGCCAACAGTAATGTGAATTACCACTATCGTAGCTCTTAATGCAGGCAACGATATCCTTGAGGTCCCTGCATGTTTCGATTACCCCATCGCAACTTTCGTTATTCGCATTCGTTGAATGGATCACATTGTCATCCTTCTTCTTCACTATTTCCTGACTCTTTTCCTTACCATCTTCAGCAGGTGGACTGGCAGAACCCGGCTCACCATTCGAAGGCTTTGCATTTGGATCCTCCTTTGGTGGCTTCTCAGGCTCCGGATCCTTCTCATGTGTTTTGTGATTCTTCCCACCACCCGCATCAGTTGGCGGACTTACAGAACCCGTTATATTAACGTTATTCACACCCTTTGGACCCGGATCCGCTATTGGCGTCTTTCCGGGTGGTGGAGAGTCCGTTTTGTTCTTACTTGCAGCATCAACAACTGGAAAGCCCGTTTTGTTCTTACTTGCATCATCAATTGGCTTAGGACCCGATCCATTGCCGCTAGAATTTGAAACCGGAGGTGGAGGTGGACTTGGCACTGGAGAAACCTTACCCTAAAAGTTTGAAAATAAATAAACTAACAAATTTGGACCTCAAAATAAGAAATTTAGAGAGGGAGAGAGAGTTACTGGTACTGTTGAATGGTCCTTCGGAGGCTCACCCATCAAAAATCTATGCTTGGTGAGTACATAAGCTTTGGAAACATCCGCAACAATAGAAAGCAATAAGAACACTGCCAAAAAACCATGTTTTTCCATTAATGTGAGACTTTGACTCCCTTTCAGATCGAATTTAGCAATTCCACGCCAAAATCCTAGGAATGGATTCGAATAATCCCATTATGGGGAAAAATTTGCAGCCATTACGCATTAAGAAGGAATCTGCATGATTGAATCTGGAATCAGCTGGAAACGAAGAGACAGCTTAAATTTCACGCGGAGAAAGGGAATGAAGACAATTTCAGGTGAAGTGCAGTATTGGAAAGGTTCTAATTTTAGGGTTTAGGATTGAATTGAGACAATCTAGGGTTTTGATCTGATATCAGTGCAATGCAGATGCAGAGATTTGACGCTAGGTCGCCAGTAAAGTCGGCGTAACAGAAAATCAGACGCCAATCGGACAGGCTGGAACACGTAGCAACCACGTTGCGTTTATGCATGGGCCATTTTTGGGCCCTTATTTTACAACTCCTTGGTTTCAAATTATGAATCCAGGCCCAGTCCTTGTTTGGACTTTGGAGCCCAGAAGAGGTCCAAACTGACGGGCTCTTTTTGCAAACACATTAGCAAGGGATTTGTTATGCTTTGTGTGCAACGAAAAATGTTTTATTTCTAGTATCTGTGAAGTTGAAGTTCCTTTAAAATATAGTGCTTAATTCAAAGAACACGGAAAAAGAAAAAAGTAAAGGCAAATGAATCTTCACTACTTTTGTGCTAATTAAGCCTTCATCCATCTTGTAAAAAGTAAAAGTGATGAGGTATATAAGAAATGGAACATAATTTCATTCTTGCAACAAAGAATAAAGAGCTTTGGCTATGTGACAGTTATACTGTGTGAAATGCTCATTTGTTGTTGTGAATACACTTTAATTCCAATACAATCTCACGTGATCATAGTACTTCGAGAAGAAAAGAAAAAACTGAGCTTAGTGCGACACAAGTTTCCTTGACTATTGAGCTATTGATTCCAAGAAAGAAAATTTTAAAAAATAACTACAATTTGTTTTATTTAAAAAAATTTAACCATTATTTTAGAATTTAAAAATCTAACCATCGAATAATATTCGAACTCTCATAAAAAAGTGCTCGAAATCCTCGTTCTCTTTGAGTAGTGCTCGAACCATGTCAAATAATTTTTAAGAGAATTTTGAATATTTTTAAATAAAGCTTTAATCACTACTTGAGAGTCAGATTTTTAAATTCTTACAAAAATGATTAAAAGTTTTAATGGAAAAAAAAATATATATTTTTCAAAGTTCTTCAAGCAATTAAGGTCTCCATTCTATTATGAAGCCTGTGGAGTTTATTAATTTCCCTCTTACCTCCGTCTTGTTTGGAGCAGTTAAATTGGGTGACAGCTAAAAAAAATAAAAAAATTTCAACAGCCTTTTCAGTTTCCATGCAGTGGTTAACTGATCATATTCCTTCCTTACTTGCTCGGATAAAGAGTCATCAACTCCTTAATTTGCGTCATCATCAGCCTAACCGGCTTCTCAGTCTCCTCAGCCCAAGCCACACACAAAAAGAAAAGATTCATTAACCCTTTAAGCCTACGCCTGTTTGATACTATTTTGGTTTTTCCATATAAACTGTAAACATGTGAGCCAGAGACCAATCAATGCAAATGGTGATTGAGAGAGTTGAGAGACAAACAGGGCAATGGGGGAAGCAGTGGTGATAACGAGGAAGTTTGGGGACAACCAAAGCTCTCTGCTGGACCACTTTGAGAGGGTCGCCGTCGAGATCCAACTGAACCAAGCTATGCTCAGTCGGAGTCTGTCTGAGCCAACTCATATTCGGTACCAACCACTTTTTATCGGTCAAGGTCCTCCAAGACCACCAGGTCCACCACCATCATCACCACCACATTTGGTTACCAAGAAGCGTAGTCGTGGCTCGGGCTTTCATAAGGTCCTGAAGAAATTGATCAAACCCATCCTTGGAAGAATGGGTACTGCCAATAAAAAGAAGGAAATCCCAGATGCAAATGATCCCAAGCTTTGGAAGACATTCAGTAGATCCATGCGGCTTTGAACAATGTTTGAGAAATTAGTGTATTTCTATATTTTTCTTTTTTCTTTTTTGGTAAGTGCTTGTATGCACATTTTACAGAGAAATATAATAATGTTAATAAAATGATTCTGATGTCGCATGTAATGATGTACCATACGACTGCATATTTGACATCGTTTTCCCTAAATCTAATTAAAAGATTTTTTTTCCCTGTATGAAGTTAGAGAGCTGCACACAGTTTATCCATGGACCTCGTCACACTTCTTCAGTCTCCATCTCCATCTCCATCTCCTTTATGCAGAACCCAATATAAAAGAACCCAACATGGTCAGCTACTTGTCTTTGCAACACTTTCATGCTCTGGTAGAAGCCCCACTGGAAGCACACCATTAATGACTATCAGTGTTGCTGACAAAACCCACCAGTCATGCCCAAAAGATAATGGCTTTCACTCCGATGAGGCAGAATCAAAGTTAGGTTTTGATCAAATAACTACTAGATTGCAGGTACGGAATTTTGTTGATAGAATTAAAGCACTGCCCTCTAGAGAGACAAGTGAAATTCTTCGTATCTTTGAACAAGATGGTTGCTTTCGAAACATATCTGAACTCAATGATTTGCTCATGGCTTTAGTCGTAGCAGAAGAGCTTGATGTTGCTTTGAGCCTGTCCAATCAAATATCATCTTACTGGTTGGTCCCAGATTCTTTTACATTTTCCATCATGATTAGGTGTTACTGTGAGAAAAATAATCTGGATGAGGCCAAAAGGGTTTTAGTCCATATGGTTGAAAATGGGTTTCACCCAAATGTTGCAACAATCACTGTTCTGATTAATTCACTGTGCAAAAGGGGTAGGTTGCAGAGAGCTTTGGAGGTTTTTGAGGTCATGGGCAAAATTGGGTGCAAGCCCACTGTTCAGATATACAATTGCTTGTTAAAGGGGTTGTGCTATGTGGGGAGAGTGGAGGATGCATATGAAATGCTGATGAGAATCAAGAAAGATGCCATTAAACCTGACATTTACACATACACAGCTGTTATGGATGGTTTTTGTAAAGTGGGTCGCACAGATGAGGCAATGGAGTTGCTTGATGAAGCTCTAGAGATGGGGTTAATACCAGATGTGGTTGCTTTCAATACTCTGTTTAATGGGTACTGCAAGGAGGGTAGGCCATTGGAGGGACTCACTGTGTTGAAGCAGATGAAAGAGAGAAACTGCATGCCTGATTATATTACTTATAACACTTTGTTGCATGGATTGTTAAAATGGGGCAAGACTCGTAATGCACTAAGAATTTATAAGGAGATGGTGGAAAATGGTCTCCCAGTGGATGAGAGATTGATGAATACTCTTGTCAGAGGGTTATGTAAGAGATCCTTGAACGAAAAAGACCTCTTGGAAGATGCCCACGACGTGTTTGAGAAAATGAAGAATGGGGCTTCTGGCATAGACCCCAGCACGTACGGTCTGATGGTCCAGACTCTTTGTATGGAAAAGAAGATTGATGATGCTGTGGTCAATTTGCAGCAGATGATTAGAATGGGTTATTCACCATGGATGGTCACCTTTAACAATGTAATTCAAGCCCTTTGTGTTGATGGAAAGATGATTCAGGCATTATTAGTTTTGGGTCTCATGGCCGAAGGTGGTAGAGTCGCCGGTAGAATACCTTATAACCTTTTGATTCATGAGTTCAATCGACGGGGAAGTGTCTTGGTCGCGTGTAGTGTATATGGAGCGGCATTGAAGAGAGGTGTAATTCCAAGCAAAAAGCCTCAACAATGAGGAAGCAATTCAATGAAACGTTGTTCATGCTCGCACACTTGTGTAAATTCCCAATTCTTGATGGATTAAAGTATACATGCTATAAAATGCTTCAAATGAACCAACCACTTACAGAATGAGTTTAAAGGTCTACAAACCTTCCACTAACTTGATGTACATATGCAACACATCTAATATAAAATGACATTAAGCCTCTGCATACAAAAAATTTTTGACTGATGAATGAGAAATCTCTCAGGCAAAACTCAGGCACGGTTCATGTATTGCCCAGTTCTGGTATCCACCATTATTTCATCGCCTATATTTACAAACAGCGGGACATAGACAATAGCACCGGTGTCAAGAGTCGCTGGCTTTGTTCCACCTGCAAGTAAATTCCAGTTAGAGAAAAAGAGTAATGAAATCAGTAATAATTGATTATTAAAAAAATATATATTATAGATGTTTTCCTTTTTGGACAAGTCCCATCTCATTGGCATCCATTTATTACCGCTTAGGTTTATGATAACCAAATGAAAAGACACAAAGGGCAAACCACAGAGAGAAGATATTTCTTTCCCAAACTTTTGTCTGTAAAGAAGGTCCGTGCAGTAGAGAATTCTACTTATTCCAAGTTTCCAACAGTAAATTTAGTTGTTATCAGGAGTTTTGTCACCTCTAAACCGCAAGATATCAGTTAGGAACACATTCCCAGAGCTGATTAATCAGTTTATCTATCAGCGTGACCCTAATAACATGTTCAATTGCCAACATTTACCAGGCTTCATGGATTGATAAGAATTTACACCAATAACATAATAAAATTTGTCCTTGAAAATTTGTGAGAGGACACAATTGCATTACCTCCTTGAGCGGTGTCACCTTTAAGTCCAGGATCAACATCAACCACAGTTAGCTTCACTGTGATGGGGATGTCAACATCGATAAGCTGCAAGTATATAACAAAAAAGCAGACTACTATCAAAGACCAAAATAATGAAACCAACCATCACCATCAACTATTTTGATTTCATTTGCCGATGGCCACTCATACAGTCAAGTATAAGCATCTCAACATGAATGTAAGATGCACTGACATGAAACATCAATGACTATAAAAACGTTCCTCAAGACTGCTGTGTTTTTGAGGTAGTACTCAACCACTTTATCTGCTTAAAAGCACCATCTTGGGCACAGTTTATCAAATGTATCATTAAATTTTGCAGCAAAAAGTCGAAATTTAATTGCCTGAAAAACAATGGATGGCTTAAAAGAGAATACGGAAAGTACTTTATCATTCCAAAAAAGCAAATTGCAGTCCATTCCCTCTTTCAGCCATTTTGTTTGGCCCCCAATTTGTGATTCATTTACACGAATTTCTTCATATGTGCTCTGAGACATGTGAAAAGACAAAAAACAAAAAACAGAACCATATCTGAGATAGAGAAATTAACATAGTTATCACTAACTTATAAAGATAATAAAATCAGATGGCTTCCTTGAGAACAGGAATAGATCCCAAGTGTCCTAAAATGAAGAGCTAATAGTCCATAACTCCATAAGAATGAATATCACATTTTAATTTTAAATTAAAAACTCTACTGAAGAATACCAGGTCCATGAAGACAAACTGGGAACCGTCTTTGTATGTGAATTGCTTAGTTTCCTTGTATATATTTGCCTCATTAATCTGGGAAAAAAATAAAACATAAGAAGGTATGTAAAGGCATCTAATATGACCACTTATATGCACTCCATGTTTCAATGGGGGGAAAAATCAATCAAGATGTCTGCCCATGCAGCTGGAAGAGACTCTATGCCAATGCACTTGGTATCTGATATCTACTGTTGGAAAATTTGTGTCATATGAGATGAATATGGAAAACATATCTGGCCTCACAAAATGTTGACCACCTCAAGACTGGGGGAGGAGATATGGTTTACCACATAACATTTTGAAGCATACCTTGGATTCAAGATATTTGTACAATATGACTGTATTCCTTAACACGGTTTGGGAAAAATAATCTACATGTTGTATTTCTTTTCTTAACAACAAAGTGAAACCAAGTATAACCTGAATGTTAAGCAATGCCATATGTTCGCAGTCAACTAAATGGAAGTATGCCACATAAATTGTTAATAAAAGATGAATATTAACCAGTTGTTCTCCAAGTAAACTGCTAGCGGAATGTACTAACACCGAATAAAATATGTCATATGCCACCTATATGGTCGACTTGTTCACACATCAGCAATTGCCAACTGCATTAAACTTTAAATATATCCAGAACTGCAGAATTTAATCACAGATCTATGAACATTACCGTACCACCTGCTCGAAACGTTTTCTCAACAGTGTTTCCTGTTAGATAATTGCGCATTCTGGTCCTTACAAATGCAGCCCCTTTCCCAGGTTTCACATGAAGAAACTCTACAGAAGGCCAACAGGCAGCGAACTAATAAGCTTAAAATGAGCTATAAGTAATATAGACAGTTGTTTAACAAATAAATATTTCCTCCTGGAAATATTAGACAGATAGAGAGAGACAATATAGACAGTCGTTTACCCAATAACAAGAAAGTCAATATGTTCTGCATAAACTCAAAAAACAAGAAGAAAGGAGATAGAAGTACCCAAAACTCGCCACGGCGCTCCATCAACTTCAATGTTGGAACCCACTTTGATATCGTTGCTAGAGAACGCCATAATCCCTGAAATTTTCACAATTCAACGTCACTCACCTCCCCCCAAAAACTTATATTTTATCATTTCAAAATTAGTAAATGAAAATCAAAGAGTGAGAGCCAAAGAAGTTTACTAGGAAGGCTGGGACGTAGTGGCACACGGGTAAAACTCCGCATTGGCAGAACAAACGCCTTGGACGACAGTGAAACTGATGAAAGTGATGATAGTAGTGATGGTGGTGATGGACGGCTGAGGATGGAGGAAGCAGATGAGACATTGAAGGTTGCTGCCATTCCCGCCATGGTTATGGTTTTTTGAGAAATGAGAAGCAACGCAGAAGTAAAGCAAAGGCGGGTGATTTTCGCAGTATTTTTGTGTATCCTTTACCGGAAATTTAGACGGCCATGAC
This sequence comes from Purshia tridentata, assembly GCA_003254885.1. Classification (NCBI taxonomy): domain Eukaryota; kingdom Viridiplantae; phylum Streptophyta; class Magnoliopsida; order Rosales; family Rosaceae; genus Purshia; species Purshia tridentata. The sequence goes on from QANT01000313.1 coordinate 215,641, forward strand.
ATGAGTGATGAGTCCCCGCTTAGATAAGGACTACGGTGTCGGAGTGTCTCTTTGCTTTGCGCCTTCTGTTGGGCTTGGGGCTGCCTTCCCTACTCATTCTTCACTTCGGTTGGTCCACAACAGGCCCATTGGGTCTGAAGCCATTGAAAAGGTCTTTATTTCTTTTTCTTTCTTGTAAAATAGTAACATTTCTTAACTTGGAAAATTAAATTTCCTTGTTGAAAAAGCCGCGATTTCATGGTATTATTTGTGCTCGTGTGTCATGCTCATGTTGTGCCTAGTCTGATAAGCTTAAAAAATTTTCCAACACATCTCATTTACTTGCATTGTGTTTGTGCGAACTTAACTTGACGCATCTCATGTTATATCGTATATGTTTTAATAATATCATATTCATATTGTGTACGTGTTAGTCCAATATAATCTCTTTAAGACCTCTAAACAACTATTGATCAACTCTCATTCTACTTCATCTTGAATTGACTTTCTTTATATAAAAAATAGATAATCATAAATTAATTACTAATGTTGTTGATTAGTCTCTTTTTCTTTCATTATGGTGTAATTACGTGTTAATAATTCAACAACATATGTCGATCATGCACATACACATATACAGTTGCGGTTAATTATTGATGTAGATGCCTCTCACAATGTTTTAGTAATTGTTAATTATTGATGTATGTATAATATAACTCATTATAAGAACTCATTCAAATCACCAATGGTTTTTTTTTTGGCCAGGAAATCACCAATGGTTAACCATGCACATATACTGCAAATCCACAGCTGCCAATAATGGACATACACTTATACCCCCAAATTAACACTTTTTAATCACGTACATGCACTTATATGCATGTTAAGCATGCACATATATTTATATGTAAAATCAACGGTTGTCAATTATGCACATAACCTTATATACAAATCAACAGCTATCAACCATACAGATACACTTGTATGCAAATAAACAACTATCAATCATGCATATACACTATTAAGCAGATCAACAATTCAAATCAACAATTGTCAATCATGTACACACACTTATACGCATAATTGTAAATCATATACATTTATACAACTTCGATTAACATTCCTTTGAAATTTTATGTTTTAATATTTTTATCAAATGTACTTATCCATTCACACACCTACATATATCTTCTCTTGAAATTAAAAAATTATTATTTTTGAAATATGATTTTATATCTAGAAAAATGGATAATCACCCTACTAATCGTTGTTGATTAGTCTTTCTTTCTTTTAATGATGTTATTACGTGTTAATAATTCGTGATCAATCATAAGTTCAAACAACATCCCACTCTGTGTCTTTCATAGTCCAAGCGACTCCGGAACACGTGCAGCAACAGCAAGAAAACCAAGCGAGGTCAGTTCACACTTCACACAGGCGTGACGCGCGTGACTGCTCTGTCTTCTGGCGCGTGTGTTGGCACTTCTCTTTCAGCATGGTAGGTACCACAATTCCAGGTCACCTCACCTATCATCATCACCTACTATTATGATGTCATGAATACAAACAAAGTCAACGGACCCGATTCGTTGAATCACTTCCATTGTGAAACATCGATGATTGGACGGCGCAGAGACTCTGAGAAGACAAAGACGGACAAACCTCCGCAGCACAAAATCACAACTTACGCGGCAAAAGTGTAAATAAGTGGTCGGAGAGTGGGTTTTGAGTAAATGCAAGGACTGATTGTTTGTTGCATGCGATATATGGAATTGGACAAAAAAGGGCCTAATGGCGCACTTTCCGGTGCTATCCTGCCGCCGTATATTTTCATTAATATTTATTATTATATTGAAATCAGTCTCAGTCTCTCTCACAAAGTGAAACTATTTGATTTATTTTTACCTTTTTTTCTTTGGTTTATGGAATTTTTTTCAGAATATCAGTTATTTATATATTTTAAAGAAGAAAATGGGTAGTAGTAACTAGTAAGTAAAAAGAGAGAGGTGGGGGCGAGTTGGCTGAGTCTTGAAGCATAATCATCGTGCATGCATTTTGTGCATTTCTTCCATTTTTCAACTCTGCATGCACACGTCTCCTTCTCCCAAAACGCCAGGTGCCGATCCAGCTCTCCGGTGCCGACACCCAACTTCAACTCCAACCACTACACCGCTTCGTTTCCCCAAATTCCCCCATCGAACTCCAATCGCTATCTGTCTGAAAAATCACACTGATAAGCAGACGATCCGTCCCTCTGTCAGTATACAAATGAAGTAGTTTTGGTTCTGTTTCGGTGAAAGTTGCGAGCTTGAGGTTAGCTCCTTTCGTTTGTGTTTTTCTGTTCGTATTATTGCTTTTTTGGTTGGTCAATTTTGTGTTTTTATTTCTCGGCCAGATTTTTTGCAAAAAGAAAAAAAAAATTGAGGATTAGATTAGGGATTTTATGTGTATTAGTTTCCGATTGGATTGAATATTGTTGAAATTTACAGAATTTGAGTGCCGAAATGGAGTCACGCACTTGCATGAACGTTTCTTGCCGGACTTCGACCTCGATCGAATGGAAGAAAGGTTGGGCTTTGCGATCTGGTGGATTCGCCAATCTCTGTCACCAGTGCGGGTAATTCACTGTTTTTTTAATATTTCGTTGTATGTTTTTTGAGCATAATGTTATGGAATTGGACGGCTGTGGATTTGGATGAATTTTTTTTTCTGATTTTTTTTTTAATTCTTGGCTTTTTGGAGGTTTTAAGTCGATAGTCTACCATTTCCACGTTGTGCTCTGTTCTTAACGGCTACATGCTATTTGTGGCCATTTTATGGAATTTTGTTTTTTGTTTTTCTTTGTTTTTTTTTTTCCACAAATTTACTTATTTATTTTTGCATTTTATCTTCTTAAATCTATATTTGTTCAAATAAAAAATGGAATTTAACACCTAATACTCAACTCAATCTAATAATAAACGTGGATAAGTTTTACAAATAAAAAATAAAATAAAATTCTTCACTACCTCTGAATTAAGTGAAGTTACCCAATACAAAGACGACTAAAGAGTCGGGGTACTGTCATTGCTAGAATTGCATATGTTGCCTTGATAGCAAACCAAGCATTTAAATCATTTCACTTTATGCTTCTCTGTGATTCTACAAGTGACAAATCCAATCACAGTCTAAACTATTTGTAATGTTCTGAGAAGATATTTTAGTTTGGAAAATAATATAGATTGCTACACCGCCAAGTGTTGTGTGTGGTAAGTCAGTCTTTTGTTTCACCCAATGCTTGAGTTGAAGTCGCCACATCCACACACAAGGTCTTGGCCCATGAGAAAAAAATGTAGATTTCTATTGTCTTTTAGAACTATGGTATCAACCTTTGTAAGTGTCTTGGTGTTCAATGGTTGTTGATGTTATTTCTTTCTAGCAGTATTCAATACATATACTGCAAGGCTTCAGCACGTGAAACATTTATGATTTATGTTGTGATGTGAAATTGATATTGCACTAGGTCTTCATATGAGAAAGCAATTTTTTGTGATGTATTCCACTCAAGAGAAGCCGGTTGGAGGCAATGCGTAGTATGTCACAAGGTGAGTATATACCCAACAGTCCAAGAATTTTGTGTTTGATTTCCTATCCTCTCCTGCCCCTTACTTTGGCTCTTCCATTCTAATAATTTGCACCTAATAGAATTTGTTCTCTGCAGCGTCTCCATTGTGGATGCATTGCTTCCGAGTCTCTGATTGAACTTCTTGATGCTGGTGGTGTGAAGTGTGTAAAATGTCCACAACGTTTGGAACCTCCCCCTGTAAGATCAATTTATAGAATCATATCAGCTTTAAAATGCATTTCTGTTGGTAAATTTTACAAATTTGTAATCAACAGTCCTAACTTCAAAAAGGATGATAGATATCATTCATATCTCTTTCTTGGTAGAAGAGGTAAAATAGAAAACATGGAAGAAAGAAGTGTACATTGGTCTGATTTTGTAGAATAACACCAAAGTATTGTGATTGTCTATTGTCACATTACGGTTGGTTATTTCTTGCATAAGTGTACTCTTATAGCGGAATCATGCTTCATTTCTTAAGTGTACTCTTGTATTTGAGTTATTTATAATGATTTTGAAACATATTCACACAGACTGCAAGTGATGAAAAGCCTAATGATGGACATGGCCCATCCAAAATCATTGTGCTGCAATCAACTTGTACAGATAATCAATTGGATGAAAGCAATGTTGAAACAATGAAGCTTATGCCGTTGGGAGATAATAAAGAGTGTAATGGGCTTAGGAACTTGCTTCAATCTCCAAACAATGACGCAAATGGGTTATTGTGGAAAGTGAAACAGGACGATGTTCCGCTTTCTGTGGGGGAAATTGGAGGCACATGTTTGTCAAATTTTATTCAGGCATCCAATGGATCATCTGAGGCTTCCAAAGCAGAAATTTATAAGGAAAACGTAGGGATAAATGATATATATGAATCACTTCCACACACAAATTTGAGTATGACCCTTGGTGCACCTTTGGGAAATGCAAATCCTTTTCCTGGTGCTATTGTTGATGAAAGGGAACACAGGAAGGCATCTACTCCATTTCTACAGGGAGCTAGGTCTCGCCATCCTTTTCCAAAGCCCCCAAAATTGGCCCTTGCTGTAGGGTTGGAGGAAAATACTACAGTGGCTTCACATGCACGTGTTGCAAGGCCACCTGCTGAAGGACGGGGACGGAATCAGTTACTTCCCCGCTATTGGCCCAGGATCACAGACCAGGAGTTGCAGCAAATATCTGGAGAGTATCCTTCATAATTAGTTTCTTGGCTTTTTCCTTCATACATCACCAGTCCTAAATTTTTTATTTTAATGATTATCTGCTAAGTCAGATAGTGATTTCCTTAACTGTGATGTTTTCAAGTTCAAATTCCACAATTGTGCCATTGTTTGAAAAGATGCTGAGTGCCAGTGATGCTGGTCGAATTGGTCGTTTGGTGCTACCTAAAGCATGTGCAGAAGTAAGTTTTATGGTTTATTACTCCAAGATCTCACTGATATTTGTGGTCATTGTCATTTTTCTAATTGTATTTTCATTTTTTCTTTTTCGGTCGATCATTTTCTTTATTGTATTCATTACTATATTTTTCTGTACAAGCTTATGTATCAGTCAAATTTGAACCACCGTGTAGGCATATTTTCCTCCTATCTCTCAACCTGAGGGCCTTCCTTTAAGGATTCAAGATGTGAAGGGAAAAGAATGGGTGTTTCAGTTCAGATTCTGGCCTAATAATAACAGTAGGATGTACGTTTTGGAGGGTGTAACCCCCTGCATACAGTCCATGCAGTTGCAGGCTGGAGATACTGGTAATTTTTAGTTACTGAATTTATTAAGTCAGTGTTAAATATATTTTTATTTATGTGTGTGTGTGTGTGTGTGTGCCTGCACGTGTGTGTAGTGCTGAATTGTTCTTTTAGTCCACTGGAAGTCCACTTGGGACCATGGACTGCACTACCCCGTCACCCCTTAATTTATGGTGTATTTGGAAAAAAGGGAAAAAATTTGTTGTAGTCTCATTTTCTTATCAAATGATGTTCCAACTGCAGGTGAAGATGCCATATATTATTGATATAGATCCCAATACTTGAGGGTGGAGGGATAATTAGTAATCACTTCTTTAAGTGGATGTTCTTAAATTACTTCTTTTGTGTTTTTTTTTTTTTTCAATTATTTTGTTACAGTGACTTTCAGTCGTATGGATCCTGAAGGAAAACTTATTATGGGGTTCCGGAAAGCATCAAATTCTGTTGAAATTCAGGTAAAAGCCTCTTTCATTTTTTCATATCAGCAAAATGGATAATATATTATTAATATGCAAACTATTAAAATAAACAGGATACCCATCTTTCTGCCATTCACAATGGCGCTCACTCAAGTGAAACTTTCTTTTCGGGTGTTTTTGAGAACCTTCCTATAATAAGTGGTTACTCTGGCCTTCTTCAGTCACTGAAGGGAAGCATGGATCCCCATCTAAATGCACTGTCCAAACACTTCACTACAGCTAGTGGTGATATTAGCTGGCATAAATCTGAGAAGCATGAAGGCAGGACAAGGGAGGGCTTACTGCTGCCATCGTTACTTGTTCCCGAGAGGAAAAGAACTAGAAATATTGGGTCCAAGAGTAAGAGGCTGCTCATAGATAGCCTAGATGCTCTAGAGCTGAAGCTTACTTGGGAAGAGGCTCAGGATTTGCTTCGTCCACCTCCAGCTGCCAAGCCAAGCACAGTCATGATTGAGGATCTTGAATTTGAAGAGTATGAAGTGAGTGATGTCATTAACGACTTTTCTTAACAGATTTGCAACTTTTTAATTTGAATTTTCCAGGTCACTAGGCAATCTATGGTTGATTTTCTTATATTTTTGCAGTTAATTCTAATTTTAGATATCACCTTGATGGTTAAGAGCTCCAGTGACTTGTGATAACTGTAAATTTTTGTTATTTAGGAACCTCCTGTGTTTGGAAAGAGGAGTATTTTCATAGTCCGCTCAACTGGGTATGTCTTTCTTTATATTCTATGTACACACACACACACACACACACATATATATTTTTTCCATAGAATTTAGTTTGTAAAGTTAATGACTTATCACTTGACAGATCTCAATGATTCACCTATTATGGCACCCGTTACACCATTCTAAAATGGTGTCTTCATTTTTATTTATTTATTTGTAGCTAGGAAAGATGACATGTGTAGTGGAAATATCAAAGGAGCAAACTGTATCCTTTGTCATTATGCAATTTGTCTTGTGTTGAAAGTATTAATATAAAATTAATAAGCTTGACCTTTAGGGAACAAGAGCAATGGGCTGAGTGTGATAGCTGCTCTAAATGGCGAAGATTGCCAGTTGATGTACTTCTTCCATCTAAGTGGATCTGTGCTGACAATGTGTGGGATCAAAGCAGGTTTGCAATAGGTTTCTTCTAGTGGTTTCTTGCAGTAAAAATAGTGCTTAAATAAATCTTCGCATGTCTCAAACTTTGTCTCATCAGGTGTTCGTGCTCTGCTCCAAATGAATTAACACCAAGGGAGCTGGAAAGTTTTCTCAGACTGAGTAAGGGTATGATGCAAGCTTATTTGTCTATTAATTTTTAAGGATCCCATAACACATGCTGCTTAGTTTGCTTTATCAAAAAGTGGCATCATTTATGTAATGTTGTAATCTGCTTAGTGTTCTTAACCAGTGGAAATTTGGGCTTTATATAACTCATCCATTATGGTCTTAAAGTATTCCAATCTTTCAGTAGAAATCAAAGTCTAAAGTTCTTATTAGAACATATTTAGAGAATGTTTATATCAATTCAATGTATTGTTTCATAGAATTCAAAAAAAGGAGAATAGCAACATACCCGAGGGCAAACCAGGAAAATGAATCTTCTGGCCTTGATGCTTTGGCCAATGCTGCAATCCTTGGAGACAATGTAACTGACACAGGAACTGCATCTGTTGCTACAACAACAAAACATCCCAGGCATCGTCCAGGCTGCTCATGTATTGTGTGCATTCAGCCCCCAAGTGGGAAGGGCAAGCATAAGCCTACATGCACATGCAATGTGTGCATGACGGTTAAACGCCGTTTTAAAACCCTAATGATAAACAAGAAGAAACGTCAATCAGAGAGGGAAGCGGAGATTGCCTATAGAAGCCAGCATACATGGGGCCCTAGGGATGAAGCAGAAGTGGACAGCACTTCTAGGCATGTATCGCCACACCTTGATCCTTCAGACAATGAGGCCAGGTCTGCAAATGAATCAGAATCCAAGAGCCAAAGCAAATTGGTTGAAAATGGGAAGGGAATATTAGACTTGAACTGCCATCCTGGCCGAGAAGGAGACTTGCAAGCAGGGCCAAACCAGGTGAGCATGATGTCTCTTGTTCAAGTAGCGAGCCTTCCTCTGGAGACATATTTGAAACAGAATGGTCTTACCAGCTTGACAACCGAGCAGCAAGCAAGTTCAATGTCACATGTGCCGCCACAAGCCCCTAATGAGAGTGAGGAACAACTTAACGAGAATCAGTGTCTTGGTTCTGTTGCTCAAGAGCCGGAAAGTGGGGATGAAGAAAGGCCGGACCAAAGCCAAGAAGATCCTTTATGATGGAAGTTGCTGTTTATTAAAAAAAAAAAAATTAAAAATTATTGGCTTCTTTCTTAAATAATTACAGATTAAAGGTCTTTTTCCTTTGGTATGAAATATGTTTCTTTAGCTGAGAGTGTGATTGTGCGTTACATTATAGATTAAGTTATATTAATATACACTTGGTTTCTGTTTTGAAAAAACAATAATTGGGCTGTATATGCATGGAATTTCTTCTTCCATGTTTCATTATAATATAAGCAGCTAGGGAGTATTTATCTCAACTCATTCCCACACGTTTGCGGCCTCCAGCTACAGCAGGTGGTATGAAGTTGGACGTGAGGAGTAATTTTAAACTTTAAAGTTCGGTGACCCGTCATGCTTTTCCGAATTCATTTGAGCACCACAAAAGAGAAAAAAACAAACATTGAGGTTTTGTTCATCGAAAAGCATGCACTTAAGTTTCGCATCCTTTTTTTACTTGAATTAAGATTCACATTTGCACCTAACACATTTATATTTTGTAGAGGTTTGTACCACTCTCGTCCCCTCTAAGGCTCCAAATAAGTCTCAAATTCAGATCCCCATTTCTAAATCTCATATTTGAATGAAAATTACGTTCTTCCCTAATAACAACACCTGGTCTTTGTCAATTGGAAGGGCTCTTGTGTGTGTAGGCGTTGGAGATAGCAGAGTAGTTAACGCTTAAACACAGTAATTAAATAATGACGGTTAAAAAGATAAGGACTCTTGAAAAGATTTAAACTCGTTGAACTGCATTGTAGATTAAAGGGAAACTAGATGAACCCAGTTAACCCTAGCAGGCACTATATCTACAAAAGGACATTCTCTGTTTCATCGTCTTCCGAATTGGAAGGTGGAACAACCACATTTTATCTTCTATATATGGTGATGAGTCACAACGAACAGCAAAAAATAAAAAATAAAAGAAAAAATGCACATTATACACAATCAAAATCCTTCAACACTAGCCCTTGGAATTGTTGATGATGAGGATTTCCGGCTATTCTGTCGGTCTAGCTCCTCCATAGTAATGGTGGAGGAACAAGCACGGGGAGGAAGAGACATAGGCAGGGCAGGTCGTCTTGTAGGTGAAACAGATGGCCGGGCTCTTGATGGTGGGGAAGGAGAGAAGCTTAATCTAGGCGCAGGGGTAATAATTCCATTAAGGCTGGGAGATCTCGACATATATTTTCCAGCAATTGCTGCTGGCTCTTGCAAAGGAAACCTACATGAATACTTCATTTCTTGTATGATCTTGAAATGCTCAACAACGGTTCTCATGGTGGGTCTTTCTGATGGGTCCTTCTGAAGGCATCTCTGTGCAATGTCAGCCACTGCTCTGGCTGCTTTGGCTGGGAAGCGGCTTTTCAGCTGAGGATCCATGATCAATGACAGTCGACAGTCATCAGCTAGGAATGGCCGGCTCCACTTAACTAAATTCCTCTCTTCCTTGGGATGACGGCTGTCAAGATTCCTTCGGCCAGTGAGTAGTTCCAGAAGAACAATCCCAAAACTCCATACATTGCTTTTTGGAGTCAGCATTCCTCTCTCTAATGTCTCCACTGATAGATTTGCCACTGCCTGCATAACGATAAGATGAAAGGTAATCAATTTGAGATTTAAACAGATCATGTTGAACTTAAAAGTTTTCATACATGACAGCAAAAGAGAAACAATAGTGCCCACACTTGCAGAGTTTCGAGCCAATAACTGATCCAAAAAATCACATTAATGTAAACAAAGTGAAATAACTTACAACAGAATTATTAGAGATCTCTGTCTCGGGAATTTGGCCGACACAACCATATCCTGAAAGCTTTGCACTAAAATCTTTATCAATCTGTATGTTGGCAGTTGAAAATTCATTGTACATTGCCTGTATATATGAAAGCCGATTCAGTCAGTCATCACACAAATGCACGGATACACTATGAAATGATCTATAAAAAAATTGAGTTGCTTAAATTTCGAAATATCATGAGCATTTTGACAAAGGTGAGTGTGTAAAAATTGATACATTTATTAAAATAAAGGACAAATTGAAATTTCAACTATATAATGCAATATGCACTCATCATTTGATTCATTTGTTTTCAAATAACAAAAGCGAGCAAATGTTCTGATTACCTGGAAAGGCCCTTCTTCATGCAAGAAAGTAAGGCCTTGTGCAGCACACAAAGCAATTTTCATTCTTGTATTCCAATCTATTGGGGGCTTATCTGATCTTCCATACAAAAGCCAGTCCAAACTTCCATGAAAGAGCCTCTCATAGACCAACATTTTCTGATCTGAACCCTCGCGTGCATGGAAACCAAGCAATTTGCAGAGGTTTGGATGTTGTAAAGATGCAAGGGTGTTTACCTCATTTATGAACTCCTTTAAACCCTGAAAAACAGAGACATAGTGAGATTATAACCTCAAACTAATTTTCGAGAGACAATTATCAGCCATTACAAGGAAATCAGGGACCCATAACATGAGAAGATTGTAACCTTCATCCTAATAAACTGAATTTATATGTTACCTGAGTGGATGGGTGAAGGCGAGTAACAGTAGCTTCAAATTTTTTTGAGCTTGATGATGAATCATCTCCAAAGGAAGCCTTATATATAATGGAAGAAAGGCCTTCCGACATGCATCGTTCTGAAGAAAAGTGGTGGCAAGCTGATGATATTTCTTCATATAAAAAATTTCGTAGTGTTCCAGTAGGAGGTGTTCCAGTAGGAGGCAGTGGCAATGGGCCAGAAGCATAGAGAGGGCCGCTAGAGGTCACTGATTTAAAGCTTCCTGTAGTCCTCAGAGCAGCCACACCCTGAGGTGATGGAAGAGGAAGAGGTTGTGGAACTGGGGTCAGTTCCTTTATCACTCCAGCCCGGTACTTTGAATCTTCTGGATCCTCATATTCTGATGAAAGAGCATCTTGGTCGGCTGCATCAAGTGTTGATGGAGCAGATAATGCCCGTGTTCTATTGTTGGTGACTCTATTAACTGGTTGAATAGGTTTCACTCTGTTCCTGAAACTCGGGGGTGCAGACTGTAGTGAGCGGGTCGGTATTTGGGGTTCAGGTAATGTAGCCGGTGTTTTCTCTGTAGGGACACGTTTAATAAAAATAGTCTGCTCAGACTTTTTCTTCTTGCTCTTCAAAACTGTGAAGCACCCCATATTATGTTCACAACTTTACTCTGTACTTAGGTGGCTTATTTTTCTGACAAAGTAAAACAAAGTACATATATTAGCTGAAGATTAAAACTTACAGAAGTTTAGAACTTTAAATGTACCAAAACTAAACCAATAAATCAAAATGAACACTATCCAGAAAATTTATGTCCGCAATCACATTAAACTTTGACTGGCAGATATCAAATAAGAAGCAAGAACCCAATTTTACCGACTCATTGAACGAATATTCATATTCATGATAAAAGGATGGTTAAAGTTTCCCAGCTGCCAAAAAGGATAAGCCTCCAATTTCCTAAAGTGCGGTTCTGAAAAAGATACGTGTTACTCCACCTTCTTATCACTGGTGTGGTTGATATTCAACCTAAAACCTAATAATTCATTCCTTAATATTACAATTACAGTCAGCCTTTTGCAACTAACATGATGAGGAAAAAGTAAAACCCCTCTTTATCCCACCCGCAACACTTTAATGCCCAAATCTTCCAAATGCCAGCTTGCCAATTACATATATTCTCTACCAACTGAATCCCACTAAGGACTCCGTAACATTTCTTGCTCCTTTCAAAAACCGGAAAAATACGCATGAATCAGCATCCACTCATCTTCACAAGTACACCAAGCCCAGATCCATATAACCCAAAATTTCAGAAAATTTAATAAATAAAAACCAATAAATCACAGTTGGATTATCATTAATGAGCTAAAAGAAAATTACCCATTTACACGATAAAAATCAAATCCGCAGCAAACCAACAAAATAACTAACAGACAAATCAAGCCCACCAAACACGTGCCTAGAATTTCTGAATAAAATCTAACCCAGAAAGAAAACCACCCAACCAAAGAAATTCACAGTTCAAAGTTTACAAACAATTTAAAGAGCAGGAAAATGAAAAATAGGAAGCCAATTAAACCAAAATTAACAGAAAAAATACCAGCTTTCATGCAGCTTGGAATGGATTGAGAAACTGATGGTGGAATTTGAATCTGTTGCTTCGATTTGGTGAAGAAAAGCCTTGGCAAGTCAAAAAGAAAGCAGATTGGTAAAGGTTGTGAAGTGAGAGATTTTTGAGAGGGAGAGAGAGAGAGAGAGAGAGAGAAAAGTAGACAAAAGATGTGAGGAATATTGGAATTGAGGGAGAGAGGAAGGAGGGAGAGTTTCTCAAGAGGGAATGGCCCCAGTTAGCAGTGGTCAAACCTACCATAAATCTATATTCAATTAACATTAAAAAGTATCATTATTATTTATCCTTAAAACAACAGAATTGGTTTTCTCATTCTTTCTTGACGATTTTACCCTCCAGATTCTTCTTATATTGGAAATGTCATGGACCTACACCTACCAGATGATTTGGATTGCCCTTGTTTTTCAATTTGAACATGAGAATATTTTCTTATACTTGACCACGAGTGGAGAGAAAGAGTGTTCTATTTGCAACACGCGTATCATCCTCTCTTTTTACTCTTAATCAAAATAAATACTCAAAAAACCAAATCATCACCCATTGTCACACCACCATCCACTATTTTACATTACTGTTTTATTTTTATGTGATCTTGAATCATCATTATATTGAGGTCGAATTGATGTTTTTATGTGATCTTGAATTATCATTATATTGAGGTCGATATGAAGATTTTTCTTTGTCCAACCAAGATCAAGCATAATTTTCATGTTCAGCCCCCTTATGGTATGAAAATTTGAATTAGTGGAGATGACTAGACATTTCAACTTGGTTTGGTCATATAGATGCATATTTTACACAAATGAACCCTTAAACCTAGAGTCTTGAGTATTTGAACAAGTATAAATAGAAACAACATAAAAGGAAAAATCTGAAAATATTTTCATATGCCATTCAAACCATACAGCTTGACTGTTTGAATTTTTAATTGATGATCGGTTTGAACGAATTGAAAAACAAACAAATGGCCAACCCAATTTCCAAGTATTACTAGTGAAATGTTTATTCACTCTCACTCATGCATGAACCCGGTCAAAACTTGTTGACAAGTGTCATGCAGTCATGAAGGGGTTACATATTAAATCAAGGAACTGAACCATCCGAGATAAGAAAATTGTTTTTTACAAAGACGTTAAGAAAGATAGATGGAGATAGAGAGGGTATTATAGCCATTTCACATATACACAATCATGGGAACAAAATAAGACAGAGGCGGAGAGCGCATGACCAAAATGGTAAATTCACGGGTGCAGCTCGATTTTCAACGAAGAGCGCCTCGATTGAAGTGACATCCCAGTCAAAGTTTGGAAATTCATATCTCATATTTTAAAAAAGGCAGGTTTCCTGTGCGGTCAAAGAGACCTATCGAGATAGGTCTTTGACTCTCAACCTGTCCCGTCAGATCTGCGCGTGGCGGGAAGATCGACGGTATACGTGTGCTCTTTGAAAGGCAGGGTGGGACCCACTGACATCAACAATGGCTTTGTAGTTTGTGTGATGTGGTAGCTTTACACGCGCCGGCACGCATGGAGAGTATTTCCCCATCATCAACAGCAAACGTGGGTCCCTGTACGCCCATGGCTTTCCCACTCTGTAGACTACGAATGACAACCACAAGTTGGTTTTGAGGTTCATAAACAAATTTTAGAACTTAAATCCCACATACAGCAATGTGAATATGTACTTGTCTAATTCAGAAAAACTTAATTTCCAATATTCAAATGTCAAAGTGAACATCGTTCTTTACTTCTTCGATCAAGGAATTTGAACTGGCACAATTTCATGGGCGGATTTTGATGACTTGAAGTTGAACCCAAGGAACCGCACTCGCCGACTTAATATGGGCTTTTGCACATGGCCCAACAAATACTTAGTCTGGTTTCAATAAGTAGATGGAAACTAAAATATATCACAGCTCAAAATCTCATACCATGCCTAAGTAAAAGTTCATTCTCATAACATCTATACCATATGTCAATTTATTCAGTGAAACAATATGTGAACCAAGTTAGAGTTTGGGCCATCAATCCCTGGCATTAGAAAGCAGAGCAGCATACTTCCAAGCCTTCCCAATGTATTCTGAAGCATATTTTCCATAATACTTGAAATAGTTATTAAAATCAAGCACCAGTGGACTGACAAATGCTGCAACCATTAGAAGTACCTTGCTAGTTTTCCCTGTTTTGTATTTATTCAATAACAAAGTGAAGAAGAGCAAGATGACCAAACTATGCACAACGCGTTGTGATAGAAAAGAAACAATTCCAATCAACAAAGCAACCCCAGAAATTGGTTCCTACAAAGGAGGAAAGTAATGTTACTAAAAATGTAACAAAATCTAAAACAAACAAAAATCAAGAACAAATCACTCTTAACATACCTCATAAACGTACCGTTTCAGTCGATTTAGAGAAGATTCTGCTTCTGGGTATCGAGGTTTTCGCAATTTATGGACAGTAATGGTCCCGTCGTTGGTGCGCCGAAAGCGAATGTTCTTGAGAATTCTGAGGGATATAGATTTCAGGGTTGCTTTCTGCTGCTGCTGCTGCTTAGGAACTGATTGTGTGGATTCTGAGTTCATTCTGAGGTAAAATTTTCGAAGCTTGAGCAAAACAGAGAGTCGATGGAACTTCCAAGTGGGCACCAACTGGGTCGCTTTGAATTTGAAATCGAAGTTCCTGGCTTTGGCATGGACGTTGAATTTCCATGTTTGCTGCTGCTTCACTGCTTGCATTTAGGAAAGAAGGAAGTGAATCTGCACCTACTTCGTGTCTTACTAGCCGTTTAAATGCCTTGCGGGTTAACCCGTATTCGAGGAAGAATGTGGAGCTAAAAATTTGAACTTTGGGCCTGCCTTTCTTGACTTCATAAACTTGGGCTCAACTGAAGATATATGATCAAGAGAGTTTTTTTTTTTTGGCCAAGATGAGAGTTTGAACTGTAGAGATCATCGTGAGTTCTGGTTTCGATAAGAGGAGTTTCTAAATAAACCCTTCAAATCTAATGAGCCCCCAAGGCTTGGTCTTATTTGACTTGGACTACAAGGGTTCGTTTCATAGTGAGTATTCTTCGATTTTAGTGGAGAAGGAATCGACATGTGTGTTTAGTGCTTAATGATTTACACCACGAACTTGATGAAGAACTACATAAGTTGAGTATTTATCTTAATGAGAAAATTTATCTAATTTACTCAAGATTAAGGTTTCCTCTTTTGAAAAAGATATGATGGGTGGGATATTGATTTCAAATTCTCAATTTGAATATCTTGATTTGTGGGATTAAGCAATAATATTTGCAAACTCTTGGCAATCAAGGCCAATTTCCTTTTTTTTTTTTTTACATTATTTGATTTAATTGATGAGTCTTTTTCGATGACCCGCTTTATCTTGGCGCCGAGTCATGTGCCACATAACATAATGTAAGACGCATGATCTACATCAATCATATTTACCAGTATTGAGCTGGGTGCTATCCCTTCTCTAATGCATGGCCACCATTTGTGTGACCTATTCTATAAGTGGAGTCTCGTCTACTTCAACTTAACTGAAACATATATGTAATAATGCTCACTCATAAGTCATAACTATAATATGAACATTAGTAATTTAACATTATATATCGTTTTAACATTAGCCATCAAACTGAATATAAAGTTCTAGTAGCAAAGTCTTGGCAAAAATATTGAGATTTTTTGCGAGTTTCTATAAAATTATATAAAATTTTACTAAATCAAATACTAGTAATTTCAAACTTAAAAGCAGGAACATCACTCACCGACAGACATGGGCCTACGCACGTGGCTCTACGATGGGTTCAGATCTGATTCAAATGAGATCAATCTTGTGGCTCAAAAAAAAAAAACAAGGCAACCTTCATACATTAAATATAAGCCCAACGAAAGTTACGAAACCCTTCAATGCTTTTGGCCCAAGCAACGTTGAGGAGGAAACCAACAGATATCACATGCAGCCAAGGAGTTAAATTTCGGTTTTGTGGAAATTTTCGATGGAAATTTCGATGGAAATTTCGACGGAAATTTCGGAAAATTTTAAATTTCGATAGAAATTAAACAGAAATGACGGAAATTACTAATAAAATACGGAAATTTTGAATGAAACTTTACCATATGTTTATTTAACATATTATCTACTACTTTGATAAAAAACATTGAAGAAACTAAATTATATAATGGGTTTCATATAATATAAGATGAATATAATGCGCGCTGGAGACAAAT
>QANT01000315.1:0-11995 GCA_003254885.1 Purshia tridentata
GTGTGATTGATTTAGTCTACTGCAAGGGAGAAGATCAACTTGCAGACATCTTCACTAAGGCATTAGCCAAAGATAGGTTCAATTGCTTAAGGAGCAAGCTTGGTGTCAAGTCTGCCAAATCCTTAGAAGGGAGTGTTGACTGATTAAGCATTTGGCAACTTAGTTTAGCTAATTAATTGTAGCTGTTTAGTTAGTTAATCAGTTAATCTCATTTGCTGTGTAAGTGGACAGCTGTCAATGTCTTATAGGATGTTGAGTGAGTGGAGAAGCTGAGCTCATAGGCTGATGCATGAGGTGTGTAACGGCTCTATAGCCTTTGTCATTTTCTGTAACTGAATACAGTGAGGAATATTCATCAGAGCAATACAGCTCGTGCCTCACGATTGCTACTGCCATTTTTCTTCACTTCTCCAAAATCTATTCTCTGCTTCCATTTTTTACAAGTTTAATAAGTTTAATTAATTGAACTTGGTAATCTACATTTAACATGGCATCTAGAGCCTAGGTTGGATCAGGTGGTACTTGGGCGTGATTTTTGTGAGTGAACAGAGTGCTGTGAGCAAGGATTCACAGCTGCAATGGCAAGCTCTGGAAGTGGTGAGCTACGAGCTCCCATCTTCGATGGTAGTGAATTCGATTATTGGAAGGTTAGAATGATTACCATCTTCAGGTCACAAGGATTGTGGAAGCTGGTAGAAAAAGGGATTACAGTCTCTGAACTGAAGAAAAAGAAGATCTCAAAGAAAGAAGGAGATTCTGGAGGTGTAGATGATGATGAAGAGATGGAAGCTTATATGGAAGAACAGCATATGAAGGATGCAAAGGCGTTAGGCATCATTCAAGGAGCAGTCTCCAAAGAGATTTTTCCTCGAATTGTAAACCAAGAAACTGCAAAAGGGGCCTGGGATCTGTTGCAGGAAGAATATCATGGTGATGAACAAGCTAGATATGTGAAATTGCAGGGTCTACGCAGGGAATTTGAATACATGAGGATGAGAGACAATGAATCTCTAGCTGACTATTTTTCCAGGTTCTTTGACCTCACAAATCAGATGGAGAAGTATGTGAGATCCTCTCTCACCAGAGCATGGTCCAAAAGGTACTTATCAGTTTATGCAAGATATATGATCTAATGTGTGTGGTATTGGAAAGAACTTGTGATCTGAATACAGTCACAGTACATGAAGTTGTGGGATCCTTGAAGAGCTATGAGCTTCGATTAAACAGACATGAGGAGGATGATGGACATTATGAAAAGGCTTTTGCCAGCATGAGCATCACTCCAAAAGGCCAAAATACACAAAACAGGCCATATATTCATGATGGAGGACGAAAAAGTCAGAGGCAATGGAAAGGAAAACCAAAGAAGTGGGATGCCAAGCCACAGTTTGTTGGAAAACAAGGAGGAGGTGCTGATTCTGGGAAGCAAAAATGCAGGATATGTGACAAACCTCACTATGGTGAGTGCTGGTTCAAAGGGAAGTTAAGTGTCACAATTGTGACAAATTTGGACACATGATGAAGGACTGTCATCAGCCTAAAAAGGGACAGGTAGTCAACTATGTAAACCAGGTCCAAGACACTGCCACAATGTTCTATGCATGCCATAAGGCATCTGTACAAAAGGATCATGGGGTCTGGTACCTTGACAGTGGTTGCAGCAACCATATGACAAGCTGTGAGTCACTTCTCATCAACATAGATCGAAGTGTAAGGTGCAAGGTTAAAATGGGGACTGGTGATCTAGTGGAGTCTACAGGTAAAGGCACATTGGTGGTTGAAATAAAAGAAGGTGTCAAGTACATACCTGAAGTGATGATTATCCCTGGACTTGATGAGAATCTGCTTAGTGTTGAGCAGATGATTAAGCATGGCTACTAGCTTGTTTTTGGTGATTTCATGGTGTGCATTTATAGGGACAGAACCTAGCAGGAGCACATCACCATTGTCCAAATGAAAGGGAATCGATGCTTTCCTCTTTCATTTGACAGTGTCACTCCTTTAATGGAAAATTATGTGACTACTGTTGGCTCAACTTGGAAGTGGCATAAACGATTTGGACATTTGAACTTTGGGAGTTTTAAAATGCTACAAGAGAATGAGATGGTATATAGTCTGCCAAGAATGACAGACAGTGAACATATGTGTGAAGGTTATGCAGCAGGAAAAGCTTATAGGCAACCTTTTGATAAGGACAAAGTCAGAAAAGCCACTGACCTTTTAGAATTAGTGCATACTGATATATGTGGTCCCATGACAGAAACAATTGGAGGTAACAAGTATTTTTTGACATTTATAAATGATAAGTCAAGGATGTGTTAGGTTTATTTTTTGAAATACAAGTCTGATGCATTTAATGTATTTAAGAAATTCAAAGCCATGGTCGAATTGCAATGTGGTTTCAGACTCAAGAAATTGAGAAGTGATAGAGGGGGAGAATATACCTCTCGTGACTTTGAGAAATTCTGTGAAGCGGTGGGAATTGAGAAGCAATTAATTGTTGCTTACTCACCTCAGCAAAATGGCATTGCTAAGAGGAAGAATAGAACAATAATGGAAATGGTCAGGACCATGTTACATGAAAAGAAGCTACCACAGAATTTTTGGGGAGAAGCAGTCAATACTGCTGTCTATCTGTTGAACAGGTGTCCTACAAATGCCTTAAACAACAAAACTCCATTTGAGGAGTATAGTGGGAGGAAACCAAGTGTAAAGCACCTAAGAATTTTTGGCTCTGTGTGTTTCACTCATATTCCTGCACAGCATAGGCAGAAACTCGATGAAATTGGACAGAGAGGCATTTTTGTGGGGTATGGAACTAGAGAGAAAGGATATAGAGTCTTTAACTTGGAATGCAGCAAAGTAATTATTTCTAGAAGTGTGATTTTTTATGAGAGTTCATTGTGGGATTGGAATTCTAAAGAAACTGTTTATATAACAGTGCCTTGGAAAGAGAAGAGGCAAGCAACACTACTGGAGCTGAATTTGAGCCTGCAACACTTGTACATTCTCCAAGGGTGTCAAAAGAAGCTACAAATGTTGAAAAATTTGGTCCAAGTCTAATAGCAGAAGGCTCGAATCGTGAGACAAGTGTGCAAAGGTCTGAAGATGCAACACCTGAAGTAGAAAATGGAATTGTACTAATAGATACATATGACAACACTCTTAAGAAGTGGAACAACCTAACTGAAGTATTTGCACAATGCAAACTCAGTATAATTGAACCTGAGAATTACCTTGAAGCTGCCAAAGACCAAGCTTGGCAGAAAGCAATGTCAGAAGAAATTGCTATGATTGAGAAGAACCAAACTTGGAAACTTGTGGACAGACCAAGTGGGAAGCCTATAGTGGGAGTGAAGTGGATTTACAACACTAAACTCAATCTAGATGGTACAATACAGAAACACAAAGCAAGGCTAGTAGCTAAAGGCTACACACAAAAGCCTGGGGTGGATTTCAATGAAACCTTTGCTCCTGTGGCAAGGTTGGACACAATTACAACTCTAATTGCACTTGCTGCTAAGAATGGTTGGAAGCTTTTTCAGCTTGATGAAAAATCAGCTTTTCTTAATGGAATTTTAGAAGAAGAAGTGTATGTAGATCAACTAGATGGCTACATTGTCAAAGGTCAAGAAGAGAAGGTGTATAAGCTACACAAAGCCCTTTATGGATTGAAACAAGCTCCAAGAGCTTGGTATGGAAACATTGATGGTTATTTGCTGCAATGTGGTTTTGAAAAGAGTCCGAGTGAGGCAACTCTGTATGTGAAGAACAAGGAAGGTCAGGGTACTCTTATTTTCTCAATCTATGTAGATGACATATTCTACACTGGTAGTAGTGATAATATGCTCATGGAATTCAAAAATGACATGATGAACAGATATGAGATGACTGATCTCAGGTTGCTACATCATTTTCTTGGGATGGGAGTAATTCAACAAGAAGGGATCATATTTATTCACCAAAAGAAATATGCTCTCAGCTTGCTAGAGAAATTCAGTCTTCAAAACCGTAAACCAGTATCTATCCTT
Source organism: Purshia tridentata (assembly GCA_003254885.1). Taxonomy (NCBI): domain Eukaryota; kingdom Viridiplantae; phylum Streptophyta; class Magnoliopsida; order Rosales; family Rosaceae; genus Purshia; species Purshia tridentata. Next base: position 4,032 of record QANT01000315.1, read on the forward strand.
CTGGCAACAACTGAAAAATTGAGAAAAGAAGATGAAAGTGGACCTGCAGATGAAGGACTATACAGGAAAATGGTTGGAAGTTTGCTATATTTAACTGCTACACGACCTGATATCATGTTTACAGCAAGCCTACTAGCTAGATTCATGCATTGTCCCACTACTAAGCATTTTGGAACAGCTAAAAGGGTGCTAAGGTATGTGCAAGGAACCATCGACTATGGGATACAATATAGGAAGGGAGACTTTGCCATGCGTATAGGCTACTGTGACAGCGATTGGAGTGGAGATGAAGATGACATAAGGTCGACATCAGGCTATGCATTTTCTTTCGAAAGTGGAGCATTCTCATGGGCATCAGTCAAACAACATAATGTTGCACTCTCTACTGCTGAGGCAGAGTACATGAGTGCCTCAGAAGCTATGTCTCAAGCTACTTGGCTCAGGTTTGTTCTACAAGACTTTGGGGAAGAATAACTCAAGACAACTACTCTACTGTGTGATAACACATCTGCCATAGCAATGTCCAAGAATCCAGTTTTTCACCAAAGGTCTAAGCACATAAAGAGGAAATTCCATTTTATTAGAGATGCAATTCATGATGGTGTGATTGATTTAGTCTACTGCAAGGGAGAAGATTAACTTGCAGACATCTTCACTAAGGCATTAGCCAAAGATAAGTTCAGTTGCTTAAGGAGCAAGCTTGGTGTCAAGTTTGCCAAATCCTTAGAAAGGAGTGTTGACTGATTAAGCATTTGGCAACCTAGTTTAGCTAATTAATTTTGCTGTTTAGTTAGTTAATTAGTTAATTTCATTTGCTGTGTAAATGGACAGCTATCAATAGCTTATAGGATGTTGAGTGAGTGGAGAAGCTGAGTTCATAGGCTCATGCGTGAGGTGTGTAACGGCTATATAGCCTTGTCCTTTTCTGTAACTGATTTTGATCATCAAAAAGAGGAATATTCACGTGAGCTAGCATTGCTTGTGCCTCACGGTTTTCAGTTATCTTTCTCATTTTTCCTCCAATCTACTCTCTGCTTCCCATTTTACAAGTTTAATAAGCTTAATTAATTAAACTTGGTAATCTGCATTTAACACATACTTTGTTTCGCTAACAACGAGTCATTCCCTCTCTCACTTTAAGCTGCAAATTGATTATAGTCTATATTAATGTTAATTTCAAATGGTTCATGTCCCATCCAAAGAAAAAACAGCTGTCGATAGATAATAAAAAAGGAAAGTTTGGACCCAGTGGGAATGGTCCAATCTGGTGTGCGTGGGTATGGCGTCGTTTTGGGGCTTTCTTTTGGAGGAATCACTCATAAGTCATAAGTCATAAATCATGATTTAATATATATCACTATAATATAGTTAGTTGATTAATAAAATACATGGATACTGATATAAAATGAACTTGCAGTCCAACTTTTGTTTTTGGTTTTTGGAACAATCTCATTGAAGAGTTGACTTTAGCTAGGCTACCCACACTTAGCTTGATGATGATGATCAGATCCCGAAGGTCTCTCTGATATTGCAAGGCAGATTTATTAGTTATGTGGAAGAAAAAATCTCGCAAAAGAAACCCCACAAAAACTGAAAACTGGGCCTTTCCACAAGAACTATGCCGACGCTTTTCACTCGCTGAGATCATAGAAGCCACCCAAGGCTTTAACGATAAGTTATATATTGGCAGTGGTGCCTTTGCCTTTGTTTTTAAGGGCTATATCAACAACAACATCGTCGCAATCAAGCACCTCAGCCCAAATAATCCATTACAGCCAGTACTCTCTGCATTCAAGAAGGAAGTAGTGCTATTCTGCCAGCTGCGCCACCTTAACCTCGTATCTTTCATCGGCTTCTGCCAAGAACAAGGTGAGTGCATCCTCGTTTACGAGTACATGCCCAATGGCACCTTCTTCGATCACCTTCTCACAACTCGCAAAGATCCACTGTCGTGGAAGCAGCGACTGGAAATCTGCATTGGGGCCGCGCGTGGAATACACTTCCTCCATGCAGGGGTTAAGCATGCTATCATTCATGGTGACATAAAAAGCCCAAACATTCTATTGGATGAGAGCTTTGTGCCTAAGCTCTCCGCCTTTGGGCTCTCCAAAATAAGTCCACCTCCTAATTTGTCAAATGCAGCAATCAAAACGGACTCGACTGTTTCGGGTTCACTAGGGTATATAGATCCAGAGTATATGCAATCTGGACAACCCTCGGAAAAATCTGATGTGTTCTCGTTCGGAATTGTGTTGTTCGAAGTCTTGTGCGCCAAATGGGCAGGAGAGTTTCAAGAATATTGCAAGGGCAGTGCGACCATTCTTGATATCATGGATCCGTTTTTGATCGGACAGATAGCTCCCGATTGTTTGAGAAAATTTATGGAGATTGCCGGAAGATGTGTGCATCCTAGCAGAGGAGAACGTCCGACAATCGGCGAAGTGGAGGTGGAAATTGAGCGTGCACTAGAGTTGCAGAAGAGCGCGGATGCTAGCAAAGGGTTGGAGACAAGCACTTCTATTGGCCCTGCCAATCACTATAACTACCAAGGAATAACATTTCATGCAATAAATGACATTTTCTTCTGGTTTGTGAAAGAAAATAACGTGATTCTTCGTCTTTCAAATAGAATCGTTATTTTCTGAGTCGTTCCACATTGTATTTTGGTTTTTTACTACTAGTTAGAGACAAGGCCTTTTATTAATTAGCTACAAAAATATCCCTACAGCATTTATATGAAGAAACCATGGTGTTGTCGAGAAGCAATGAATACTCATTGTTGGGATGACTCTTTCCTTCCTCTTTAGTTTCCGATATGTCTTCGAAACATATTCAAGGCTTGGGCTGTGCTCGGAGTGCTAGGTTTTAAACTCTTCTTGTCTATTAATAAAAGTGGGCTACAATAATATTCCTTCTCTAGCAATAAACCCCTTTTTATCTTTAGGAGAAAGCCCCACATTTGCCCCAAACCCTTCTTGTGGAGGATCCTTACCGACCAGTCAATCAATCCCATGAACAATCCCTTTTTTTTTTAAGTCTTCTTTCCCTTACCCAATTTAGGACCTCACATCTTAATACACCATATTAGATCTTAAAGAAATTTGTTTTCCTATTGGATCGGACACACGATCATATTCGTATCTTTTTCCCTCTTCTTTAATCGTTTAAAGATTACAAATAATAAAAGAACTTTGTTATTTCTTCCAATTTTTATCTAGTAAAAGAAATATGTCGTAGTGCAAATCCCAGTTTTCAGAACGAAAAGAATTAATTTATTCCAAGAACTTGAACCTTTTGCTAACAATGTACATGCATTGTTGCAATGGATTCATGATCTTCTTATCATAAACATAAAGCAAAAATTTAGAAATTTAAATACAATTGGTCATCATTTACAGTAGTCCAAGTGATAACATTTGTACATATTCTTTCTCTCATCTTAAAAGTAGAAAAGGTATAATCACATAAGCTTTATGATTAGAGAAACTACACTCCATAATTGCTTCTTCAACATTAAAGACTGGATGATATTACAGCTGATGGAAACACAATCAACCAACAAAGTCCTTCAAAAGTAATTTAAAACTAATTGACTGTAAATTTAGGGAGTGAGTGCTTACACTCAATTAAATCCCTAATAAATACTCAAAACAGATACACAGTAACGTAGAAACTATGCAAAATTAACTGTTAAGATCAAACCCACCAAACCATTGCTTATAATACCAAAAAGATCAAGAAAATCAAGTTAGTTCTTTTTGTTAGTGTAAGGGTAACTTCAGGGCAACTATGTTTTGGTGAAGCCTCTTAACACCAACAAAAAATAAGAACATATTTAGGATATTTAGGCAATTATAATATGTACAGTCAACCCATATAGGCTTACCTGGATCTAAAACCACAAAATTATCAACATTGATCCTCGCACAATTGTATATACTCTGGAGTGTGATAATGCACGGGACCAACCTCTCAAAGAAAACGTATTGGTTAAACTTGAATAGGTCTCTACTCTATATATTTTGAAAAATGATATCCATTATATAGGCGAAAACTACGATGGATTGTAAAACAGAGATGCTATCTTCAACTTTTTGTCTAACCACAACACTTTATATCCTTCTTGATGATAGAAATGTATAGAACCAAGGATCTAGCACAACAACGAGCATACATGATATTACAATTATCATATTCCACTTTGGAAGGAATGGTCCCTCATGATCTCTATGGATGACAATTTTTCACTTGATATATGTCCAAATTTTATTGTTCCCAATGTAGTCTTAGAATTTGAATTTGGATTGTTGGACAAGACATAACAAGCATAAATTTTGGACATCAGATAAAATGTGAGCCTTGCCACCATTTTGTCGAATTTGATTTTTGAGCACATCCAATCCATGTATTGGCTCCCTTCATCTCACCATATATCAAAAGGGAGACTTGTGATATTTGAAATATCATGTGTGTTTGATGTTCTACTAGATCCTTTGTTCTTATACATTCCTATTATTAACGAGGATATGAAGTGCATAGAATTGGACAAAAAGTTGAGGATAGCCACTCTTGTTTTGCGACCAGTCACATATCTCTCTTATATAGTGAACATTATTTTTCAAAGTCATAAAAATGAGGCATGTTCAAGCTTAAGAAACACATTTCTATTGAGAAGCTATTTTGTCAGCAAAAGCTAGGATGATCGAGAGGTCATGCATGTTACCAAAACGAAAAGAAGAGAAACATGCTTCTGCAAGTGAATCAAAACGAATAACAATTAAATATTATATAAATCAATCTAAGCATCAGATTCCAAAATTCTACTACCAGATAGAAAAACAAAGCACCCAAACAGTCAAAATTGGAAAAATAGTTAAAAATCTCCCAAACGTACCTTTGATTGAAGCCTCCACAGAAGGAAGAGGAAGCTTTGGTGAGAGGGAGATGAGAGGTAGGTGAGATTCAGATCTATGAAAAGAAAGTCTTTTAGCTTAAGAGAAAGTTCCAACGCAAAGAATTACATTTATAAACACACCTTCGGCTCATCCAGGTGTAAAATAATTAAAGCCTGTATGCGAGGCCCCGAATTGTAAACTGGCCCACACGCCACGCCATGTGGCCCAGATTTGATGTTAAAATCTAGCACTACATTATTTTCTAAGATAGTTGCCATGAACGTATGTACCGTCCCATAAAAGTTGATTTTCTTTTTGTAACAATTACAACTGCGACTTATTTGATTTATTTGCAATATAGATTAATGATTGACATCATTTATTTTCGAGGTCGCTCGACCTGTGAATTGGGTCGAATTAAGGCCTAGATGTTCATCGGGAATCGGTTTGGGAAGTACAGTGGTTGAGTCGGTTTACAGCATAGACTTGAAGAAGGGAGGCAACACGCCGTAAAGCCCATTTCGTTAATTCTTTTTAGGTAAAACTTTAACAAAAAAACATGACATTGACACTTTTTCTCAATTGAGGATACTTACATACATTCGAAGTGTTCCACAATTGTTGGCCTAAAAAAAAACAAAGAAGTGTTCCACAATTGGTATTTTATTTCAAAATCGTGCCACAAGTTTTGTAAGAGACTCAACTTGGGAGTTGAGGCTTTTGATTTCTACTTCAGGAAAATGAAGAAACCATGTGAATTCAAAAATCTTAGATTAGTTTCATTGAGCTCTTTACGTTTGTAAAAATGCTTGCGTTTATGCATGAAGAAGATTATTAGAGGCAAGGATCACCCCCAACAATACTAATAACCCCTAATTAGACACTATATTAATGGAAACAATCCAACTCTATGTTTGTTACAATTTGTGGGCATAAAAGCAGCAACTAAACATGGTTTATGTGCAGAAAATGGCATTCACATAGCCATGACTCAGGCAGCTTGAATGGAGGCTCAACAATGGCAACAAGCAATAACTAAATGCAAATAGGGACCAAGGGTTAACTAGCTATGTGAATACCATTTAGAAGAAACTAGCAAGCATTTGTAGAAATATAGGAGTATGTATCAGCACCAAACCATAGGTAGAAGATCCAATTCCTCGCGTTTAAGATGATCATCATTAAGCACAGACGAATGGTCTGTTCCAGACATGGCTACGATTGGTTTATAAACACAACCCACCATTTGATCCTGTCTTAACCCGCACCAACTTAATTGACCGAATCCTCATCTTCCCCAAATGAATAGGCTTCTCAATCTAAACTATAAACCATTTCGAGAGCAACACCAATTTCAAATAAATACAGGACAAAGCTAATTATAAAAAGCCGTGTCAAAGAACGATAGTATGTTGGAAAACAAAAAATTCAATCAAACTTTCAGAGACAATACAGAAAATTGTCCACGAACTAAAACACTATGCAAACAACTACAAGGTGAGCAATCAAGAGATAAAGAGTTTTAATGACATAAATAATGAAAGACAAGGAAGACCCATGAAGCTCACCAGCATGATTTAGTATCACAAAACCAAGTCATACTCCAGAGAGAGGTAGTTAATTTTGCCATACAAATCAACACTGTTTTAATCCCACAATTGAGACACTTTCGGGTCAATTGAATTTCTGTAGAAAGCAACACCTTTTTTCTGGTATAACTACTAGACTTTTGGTGTTTTGCTAATCATGTGTAACTACAGGACCTCTTGCATGAATTTTCCATAATAAGCATAAAATTGAAGGATTAACTATGTATACATTGACATTTATCTAATCTGGGTAGATAATGCAATGTAACTCCTCTTGAGAATAAGAGAAGCATTGTAGGTGATCACCATATTTTCATGTGTCACTACTTTATTCTTTATAGATTTAGCTGTTGCTGCAAACCTACCTGCAACTTTTATCTACATGCCAATTTTTTTATATAAGAGATATATAAAAGCAACTAATGCCAAAAGATAAAAGAGCAATTTCATTAGATAAAAACCCAACAAAGAAATTCTCTGGGCTTCCACATTCTAACACTTAAAATCGTAAATTGAAACCGATTCTGCTAAATCGTCTAAAAGCACATAACAATAAACAAAAGCATAAAACTGTCAAAATGAGCAGTACCCATTCTAGGTGTTGGTTGCCCTAGTGTAGATCTGCTGGCTGGCGTGAGCAGACACCATCCTTATCGACCCTCGAGCCATGAGCTCTCTGATGGCCTTCCTGGCGAGCGAGCCATTGATCCTGAGACGGTCGGAGAGGATGGAGGGGGTGATAAGCTTGTACTTGGGGGCCTCAGTCAGAAGCTTGTCGTAGGTGGCCTGGTCGAACAGCACCATGTTGTTCACCTTCTCCTTCTGCTTCCCTTTGCTCCACTTCTTCTTCTTCTGCTTTCCTCCGCCGGACTTGGCGGGCTTTGACGATGGTGGGGGTGCCTTGTCCTTCTTCGGAGCCTGCAATGCAAAACAGAGAGAGTGTGTGAGAGGCAAATCGAAAGATGCAGATCCATCAGTCTGTGAGAAATCGAAAGATGATTACCATCTTGGATTACAGCGAGAGGGAATGGAGGCTCTGGAGGCTCTGGAGGCGAGAGGCGATGGAGGCTTTGGGGGCGGGAGACGAAGTGAGTGGATGACAGAGGATGAAGAAGTTTGGGGGGTTTGGTAGTTAGGGTTTGCCCGGGTTTTTACTTTGGGCCAGTTGGGATCTTTGAGTTGACTAGCCCATTTCAGATAATGAGGCCCAAAACTTCCATAAAAAACCTTAGGTCTCGTCAAATTGAGAGTAATATAATGAATATATATATATACTAATACACTTTTTAAATATAAATATGTTGTTTAACAATACTTTTACATATTTAGATTAGTTACAACACATCACGTGACAGTATGACAGTTATACCTCATAAGTGATTCTTGTATAGGATAGGCAGCATTTGTTATTTTTAAGTAGTTAATTACTTTCTCAAAAAAAAAAAAAGTAGTTAATAACAAGTGGTCAAAGAGAATTATT